>JANEYF010002497.1:0-105000 GCA_029963845.1 Rhamnusium bicolor
AGTACCAGAAATTACCAATAAACTCCACTGAGCGCTAATCTGGAAATTTACATTTTTTCTGTTTACTTTTTCTCATTATACTTGTATTCTAAAGATTTAGAACTAAATAAGGGTCCTTGTCATTCTCGCATACAGCGATTATATTTATTATCCTGCTTAAATTAAAAAATCGTTAATTTTCATCTCTAATGAAAAATCTTTGTTAGTCGCAAAATAATAGAAAAAAAAATCTCCAATCTTATTATTTTCCAACAATCAAAAAATCCTCATTATCTCATATAATAACAATCCCCAATCAAAATAATCGTTAATAATACGCTGACGTTGCTGATAAGTATTTTTTCTCTCTCCTCATTCTCATATATAAATTAATTTGCGTTCGTCCTCTTTTAAAGTCTTCCCGATATAATTTAGAAAGGATGTTTCGTGAGGGTTGCATTTTTTTATGTGCAGATATTCTGCCACCCCTTAATAAGGGTAGGAAAAAAATGAGTCACGCAAACACTACACCCTCGAGAAATAAGAAGTCCTTACGCACTTAAAAAAAGAAGCCGCGGGTTTAAATTATTGATCCTGGTGTATCAGCCCTGACCAATATTCTGATAAGCCTCATACAGGACAGGAAGATAGACTAATTTAATCCCCACACACGGCCCAGCGGAATGAGATTAGATTTCGTTAAAGTAGACTTGGCTATGCTAATTTTCAATTGTTCCGATCGGAACGGACCAAGAGATCAATTAAGGATGAATTTGAAATGCAAACTACGATTGAATTTTATGTGGTTGTTCTAATCCAAGAGATTTTTTTCGTTTTATTGTAGCGGGATTTTTTCAATCCATCAATCATTAATCTTAAAGAGATGGAAATAAATCTGTAGAAACGAACATTCAAATGAAGTAAACATAAGAATATGTTAATGTTCAGAAAAATCAATATAGGCGCGACACGCGGGATATTTTGAACACAAGTATTATTCTTCAAAATGTATTGTCGAATTATAACTAAATAAACCTATAGTTATCATTTTAAAAAATAAGAAAATATTATTTATATTATTTTTCTAGAGATAGGTTGAGTTGAGTGAAACAAATTAGTAGAAATACTTATTAGAAAAGAAAACAATCTTTAAACGTAATTCTTAATCGGATATTATTGATGAGATTTTCAAGAAAAAAGAAAATTTCTGAAACATATATGACTGAAGCAACAGAAAGACAGAGATGTTCTTATAGTCCATAAGAGTTACAGTAAAGGGATTTTATTATCTCGATTTATTTACTTTAATCAGAGAAGTACACATTATGGGAAAATATTTGGAAGCAATTTTACTTGTTAATATTTTTTCCCTTAATTAGACATTTTACAGATTTTTACTAAAGCCGATGTAGTGGATGATGGGATCAAAATTGTTAATTTCAAAGATCAATTTTCAATTTGTTGACGTTTCGTTTATTATTATAAACATCATCAGGACACTGAAATTACAAATTTTTTATGGAATTACGTACTTTAAAAAGTATTAAAAAAGTTTAAGTTAAAACAGTTTAAATTAAATTACCTGACTTTACATTAAGAACAGTTTAAACAATATCGACATATTCACAATTTTAAAAAACAGAAACTAGGTAAAAGACAATTTACACAACATGTGGATTAAAAATTAAATTAAATACGATTTGAAGGAAACAACTACTCAGCGGGCAAATACCCCGACCTGCATTGGATTACACCTTCAAATCATGATAGATCGATAACCAATAGTAGCATTTAGATCATACGAGAAGTTTCCATACCTCTCACCACTACTCAATTTACCTTAGTTAGTATATGAGTAGCAGGTTGGCCACTGTCATTTGTCTGTTCCATAACCTATGGCATACTGAGGAGAACAAATAAGTTCGAAACCGGTCTATGTCTGGTTAGGAATTGACAAATGATATTGGCTATCGATCTATCATGATTTGAAGGTATAATCCAATGCAGGTCGGGGTATTTGCCCGCTGAGTAGTTGTTTCCTTCAAATCATATTTAATAACAGTAGTTTAGTCCACCTGGGCTAGAGGTCGCCGCTCTCGGTACTTGCCTCGCAAGTTGCTATCCGCCACAGAGACATCTATGATGTCGGTCGGATAGTAGCATTTAGATCATACGAGAAGTTTCATACCTCTCACCACTACTCAAAAATAAAATGTTAGAAATACCTTTATCTGACAAATTAAAAAGGGTCATACTAATAAATCAAAAAGGACAAAATAAAAACTGCTTTTAAGAACGAAAATACAATTTAAAATAATTTCTTTACAAAATTAAAATCTGTAACACAAAAAGACCTACAATCTAATGTAGTATATGAAATACCCTGTATCCAATGCGAGAAAAGCTATATAGGACAAACGGGAAGATACCTTAAACAAAGAATAGCTGAACATAAAAATGACAGTAAAAATGCATTAAAGAAAAGTAATCCTACTCAACTCGTAGAACACGTGTTGACAGGACATACTTTTAACTTTGACGAAACTAAAATAATTGAGAAACAAAATAACTTAAAAAAAAGATTAACTAACGAAATGATATGTATAAAGAAAAATGATAAGTGTGTTAATAAACGATCTGATATTGAAAACTTAAATGCAGCCTATTTCAGTAGAACAAAAAGGTAAACTTAATATAACTATATTAAATTTAAATTGTAAATTGCTCCTACACTATAAAAATAAAACAGAATGAATAAAAAATGTGAACATTGATAGCAGGCAACATCAGCGTAGGTATCTCGAATCATTTATATGTGATTTGGCTTTGAGATCAAAAATTATATTTTAATATTCTCAACAATTATTTCAAAATATTTAGCGTTTTTCGTTTTTCTCTTTGTGTTTTGTTTGTAACAATTATTTTTAAAAAAATTTATAAGTACAGAATTCCAACATATCTAATGATATCCAGGAATATATTTCAAACAAATAAAACGTCAAAAACCACAATTAACTGTAAGTCTATTTCTAACATTTTATTTTTAATTTTTAATCCTCATATTGATGTGTAAATTAAATTGTCTTTTACCTACTTTCTGTTTTTTAAAATTGTGATTATGTCAATATTAATTGTTTAAACCGTTTTTGATGCAAATTTTAATGTCAGGTAATTTAATTTCAACTGTTTTAACTTAAACTTTTAATACTTTTTAAATTACGTAATTCCATAAGAATTTTATACTTTCAGTGTCCTGAAGATGCTTATAATAATAAACGAAACGTCGACAAATTGAAAATTGGTTTTTGAAATTAACAATTTTGATCCCATCACCCACTACATAGGCTTTAGTCAAATTTTTTTTTGGATCACTAAATTAAGTGATATTTTACAGATTATCGAAAAATACGAAATAGAGTGATTCCTTCGGGCTGCGCATTCACCATATATTCAATTTTAATTTATAAATTGCTGTTACAATTTTTCTGCTAGTAATATCGAAAAACGAAAACAAATAAATCATCCTAAATAGGTATCATATAGATTTAATATATAGTTACAGGCAATACTGATGCGTTATTTGTTGTTAATTGGAAATACGATTACTTAGTTTCATAAAATGACTAATTAACCAACAAATAAAATAGTCGTATTTCTTATTAACAAAAAAAAAATCAGTATTGCCTGTAACTTTATATGTTAAACCAATATGGTACTTAAGATGAACTATTTGTTTTCATTTTTCGTTCTCATCACTACAAAAATTTTAACAACGATTTAAAGTTTTATATTGGCAACCCTGGCGATGAGGGTGTGCTAACACTGTCTTAAATCAACGAAATACTTCTATTCATTTCTATTAGTGTTTGTGAGTAAATTAAATTTGAAAAACTGTTATTAAAAATGTGAATTCTTTAGCCAAAATTATACAGCGCCATTCATTTTGGTTGAATCAAAATTCACTAGTTGATAGATCATCAAAAGATAAGTGGAATTTGTCAGAGAAATTGGTGTACATAGGCATAGCATACGGGAATTACAACGGTTTAAAAAAGTGGCATAAATTAAAGTTTTTCCGCTGTAACTACCGAAATTTTGAGAGATACGATAATAAAATGTTGGTTAACAGAGATGCATCTTTTCTCAAGCATCTATTTCGTATCTGATTTAGAAGAGGTTGTTTTGTTTCTCACCCCCGTTTTTCATGTACACCATTTTAGGAAACATAACTTCAGAGTATTACAAAATACGTCAAAAGGTACATTTGTTAAATAAATTGTACTTGTATTTCCTTTGCTTAAACTTAGCAATTAAAAAAAGCAAATAATAAGTTGTTGAAATACTGTTCACCTGATTTAAACCTGGTTAAAAATTAGATAGTTGATATTTATAAACTTTCAAAAAGGTCCTCACTGTAATCTAAAATATGACCTCAAATATCTCTAAATAACTAAGAATTTAAAAATTAATTTTGTTTTCAGTTATGATAAGCTTTGCATAAATTGTTTGGTTTCAGAATCATATAAGTTTTATTTTAATTTAAAATCGCTCGTAAACTATTGATCCCGTCGAATGCAAACAAGTGTATCTCTTTTGTATATTTTTTCAAACTGTATTCTGCGGTTTTATTTTCTAAAAAAAGTACAAATGAAAAAAAAAATTCTTAGCCACCAACAATTGATTGTACAGGGTTATTCATTATAAATTACCCACCCCTTATCATCGTTATATTATTGCCTATAGAAAATAAAGTTTTAATTAAAAGTTGTGTGGTTATGACTGAATTTTGTTAAAATGCTGTCAAAAGTACAGTAGCGTGCAAATTTCAGGGGATACAAAAAAATTATATATTTTTTTTAAATGGGACACACTATATTATTAAATTTTTGGAATTATCCTTTGTTCCTGATTTCAAAAATAATAAATATATGTTGCCCCTACCGTATACCGTTTTTGAGTTATTAAATATCGAATATCTTAGTTAAACTAGTTACTGTAAATATAGAAAAGTTAACATTATTAAAGTGAGTTATGAAAATGGCAACTATTATGTTTGATAAGTGACATCTCTTTAATGAAATAATCAAAATTTTTTACAGTGAGGAAGAAAAAAAACAAATATTTATACGAAATAGATAAGATTTATTTAGAAAATTTAAATATAAATAAAAGACAACTCATAAAAGATGTTCGATGTGTCCACCATTATTGTCAATGCATAATTGATAACGTCTTCTTATATTTATAACTGCAACGGAAATGGCTTCATTATTAATATTCAGATTGTTTATTTCAAGTCGAATCCTGTCTTTAATGACTTGAATACTATTATTATTATTATTATTTTATTATTATTGACAATGTCTTTTAGAAATCCTAAAAAAAAATAATCCATAGGGGTCAAATCCAGACTGTTAGGTGGCCATTTAATAGGTCCATTATTCCCTATCTATATTGGGAATACATTGCAAAGACGAACGGTAGACATTATGCGGAGTTGCCCCATCCTGCATCCAAATCATATCATCAAGTTCGGCTTCCGGAAAATTCTGCAAAAGAATATTTTCTGCTTTTGGGATAATTATTTGATAGGTAACTCCAGTTAAAGTATAATCATAAAATATAGGCCCAACAATTTTGTTTATGAAAATTCACCAAACGCTAACAGTTTTTCTTCCTGATTTTTTTTATTTGTTTTACCATTTTTTTTGTTGTGCTTGTTTTCCCACGACCTTCGATTTTTCCTATTAAAAACTCCTGTCGTAGAAAAGGATGATTCATCAGTCCATAATATTTTAGTAAAAAAAATCGGAATCTTCATCCAACTTTTGAATCATCTGGAGACAAAAGTCCAGTCTTTTCCTTTTATGAGCCTCTGTTAAAACTTGTACGGGTAAAATTTTATATGGTCTGTAGTTGTTATTTTTTAACGTACGGTGGATTTTGGAATAACTTTTACCTAATCAATCGACTGCATTATTTATACTACATTCAGAATTTTCTACAAATAATACAATGTTTCAAAAAACTCTATTCGAGAATAAATATGGATGGGCTTACCTTCGAAATGAATCAGTACCTATATCTAGCTGTTCTTCCTGGTTTGCTTGAACTACACGCTTTTTTCTACTAAAACTGGAGGTATTATTCACCTTTCGGTAAATATTTTTGAACGTAATTTCTGATGGTGTTGGACAATTTGGATACAACACCCTATATGTTCTTTTTGCTGCACGTTTATTTTTGTATATAACAAGTAAATATTTGGACTTTCTCTTCCTTACTGTAAATCATTTTTATTATTTCGTTAAAGAAATGTCACTTATCAAACATAATAGTTGTCATTTTCATAGCTCACTTTAATAATGTTAACTTTTCCATATTTACAGCAACTAGTTTAACTAAGATATTCGACGTTTAATAACTCAAAAACGGTATATGGTAGGGGTAACATATGGTATATTTTTGAAATCAGGAACAAAGGATCATTCCAAAAATTGTGTAATATACAGGGTATCTCGTTTAAAAAAAATATTATTTTTTGTATCCCCTGAAATCTGCACGCTACTGTACTTTTGATAGCATTTTAACAAAATTCAGTCACAACCACACAACTTTTATTTAAAACTTTTTTTCTATAGGCAATAATAATGATAAGGGGTGCGTTATTTATAATGAGTAACCTTGTACAGCTGCCGCAACATAAAGGTTTCCAATCCAAAATTTTAAATATATTTTTTCGTAACTTGTCTGCACTTGAATGAATGTACGGGGTTACGAGAAGAGAGAAAGGATACACGTTCTCTTTCATATCACAAATAAAGTGGAAACCTTTATGTTGCGGCAACTGTACAAAGTTCTGGAGTTATTCCGGAAAAACTGTAATTTATGTCATCCCCTTAAGGCATTGTAATTCCCTTATGCATCGCCTATGGACATTATTAGTTTATTAAACAAATCCCACATATTTTTTTGTGAAGTTTGAATCACCCGAGTTGGATCACTCTGTACATAATTAACAAGAAGCTTATATGAATTTGTAGCATATTATAAGTTATAACACATCACTAAAAAATGGCATAACTTTCATCTTTATGTCAAAGATCAAGTGGCCATAAAATAAGGTATTTATATGTAGATGTTCATAAGGTATTTTGGTCTCTAAATGACTATCCATGCAAATATTAAAAGCAGACATTTATTTCTCAGCCTTTAGACTCTTTTCCACAAGTTGCTGTCGATGTAAATTAATTCATTTCTTATCTGAGAAATAATTTTTAATAATTTGATTAAAATTCCTTGCTTCAAATCGCTTTTGAGTTTTGTTTTTTCAATAACGGAAACATATTTATAATGACCACAGTAACATGTTAAGATTGCAGAAGTTTCTAAATTCTTGAAACAGTCTTTGAAATTTTGTGAATTATTATAAAATTCTGTTTTTATTCGTGTTTATAAAAAAAAGTTCCAAAAGGAAATTAAGCAAAATAGTGCATATGAATTATATACAGTGTGACCCAAGACCCCACGTGCTTAAAAATATTAAAGATTACTGACCTTTGCCATTGAGGCCAGTATTGGTCCATAGTCGCATTGCGAGGATTCGTACGCTGAAATATTGAAAAAATTTGCATAAGATACAAGAACATTGCCACATCAGGTATTTACAAAAGCTTTAACATTTTTTAAGCACGTCAGGGTCGCAATATGTAACCTCAAACTTAAATTTACCAAAGTTTTGATTAATTTAAATGATTTACAAATTCAACAACATCCAAACATGCTTAAAATTTCAAACAGAAATATTAATGTAACACTTAAATACAATATATGTACAAATTCTAAACAGTTCTTTTGATCGGTGTAATCCAGATTGGCAATCGGAAAGGCGAAAAAGCCGAAATAGTCGCTTCGTAACCTACCTCACAGTAAAACTCTATCGAGTCCACCTAGTCAACATAACAAACGCTCAAAAATAAACGACGTCAAGATGCCCATGCATCTGAAAACATTGGGATTAGATTGGTTTATATTAAGCTGTCATACGAGGCCATTATTTTTCTTACATGTCATTACTAGAGTTGCGCAATGCGATTTTACACAGTAGCACACTGCTGAACAGGGACTTGAGCAAGTCAAGGTCTCGACTGATTCGCGATCGTCGTGGGGAAAGCCCGCAGCTAGCAAAGGCATTTTCTTGGCGATCTTTGTCACTTGTGCATAACGTTCGTAAATTCCTAAGACGATTTCCCCATTTAACATAGGATGGAACGATGATACGATGTCTCGCTTGCAAGTCAAGTTTGATTGGCTGGAATTCAAATAGTAAGAAACATATTAACGCTTATTTTTTTTAAAAACCTTTGCCTGTCTCACGGAAGAGTTTAACACAACGCAACGGTCCCTGGTACATCGAAATGTATTGTAAAATCCAAAGCCACATTAGGAAAATTATTCCGAAATTCTTGTAGACAGTCTTCAATGAAATATTGCCATTGTCCACCAACCGTTCATCCATTGCAAAAGTATGACGCGAGCATGAAAGTTTTGTGCTCTTGAGAAAATACTAGTTGACATTAACACAAAAGATATATACACATTATTAACACGTCACGTCACAATACGACACAGCACATTACTTTATGTGTTATACTGACGTTTTAAATGTATTTGTATTGTATTATATAAGAATTCGTACATTCAGAATTTGGACCTCTTCAATTTGTTATTCTTTCATCTTGCCCACGCACAAAATTTGCGAGAAATTTAAAATAATACCGGCAGATGTGGCAACACACTGACGATTGATCTTGGACTTTTAGATATTGAAAATACGTGTTCTGTCGTGTTTAAACGTATTTTGAGCCTCTGACGACCATATGACAATAATTTGTATGTTCTTATTTAAAATATAGGAACAGAAATTTCTATAACACGAACACGTGTAAACACGTCACGTGTTAATAATGTGTATTTAGTTTAACAGTGCCGAGATGGCTTAAATAAAAATAACACATCGATCTAGGCCCTACATTTTCAATTGCATGGACAACTTGATGTAGTCTTTTTTAATGCTTGTTACTTTCGCGCTTAAATTATGAATAAATAATAATTTTTTGTTGATATAAAGATATAATCAAACATTTGTATTAAATATTGATAAATCATCTGTCACAGCGTAACTAAGCAAGACCCAAGGGTCTATGGGGATCATTATCATAAGATAAAATACACGTGCAAGTCGACTGCGTAAAAAATACAATTGGGGCGCAGTGGCGTCTCCTACACGTACGATAGAATTAGAGATTAGGCTAGTGATGTTGGTTCAGATCAATTTAAATAAATGACTCTTCCAATGTTTTTAAATTTATCTTTTTTACTACTTTACTTTCAAGAATGTTTCAAATTAGAAAAATAATTCTGGCTCTTCTTTAACCAATAAATTCAGCCGATGAAAAATAATATACAAATTGTCAAACTATTAATTTAATTTGACAACAGCAATCAGCCTACTATAATAATGACGGATAGTATTTTTAAGGTTCAAATTACTGATTTTTTTAATGCTATGTAATTGAGAAATTACAAAAAATCTGTCTAAAATACAGAATATTCCTATCCTCAAGCTAAAATTATTACATGATCCGTGGGATTCGTCTATAATTGTCCTATTCACAGGCGACCTGAAAAATTTTTTGCTAGAAGGAACATAAAAAAAAGCTTACGAATAACCATAGGGTAAATTTATGACATACCAGAGACGGAGTTAACCCTCTTATTATATTCTGTATTACGCACGATATAAACCAAACTGTAATTTCAAACAGTGACCTTACAAAATTGACTCTTGACGTCAAATCGGTACCGATGTGGAGTTGTCCACAGCGGCGAAATATAAAGTGAAATATGAATAATTTTTGTGTCCATAAACATGTCATATTTTACATTTGTAATAAAAAGAAGCAAGTAAATGAAGCTTTTTCACACAGATTTACGGAACAATAATCTGATTAAGTATGTAAATGGTGATCATTTTAAGTGCCCACTCGATTTCATTGCTTTATACAAAACATTATCATTATCTTCCATATTTAATAGATATCGGGGTTTAAATTTAAAATAACATCAATTTGTCTTTTAAAACAAGATCATCTATGAAAATATATAAAAACAAATATTCGAAAATATTACTATTTTGTGCAAACGACGCCAAGGGCGCTTGATAAAATTAAAAATTCAACAAGAAATAGAATTAGCCCAATTATTTTAAGCCGATGCAGAGAATTTGATCAAACGCCTTCTCCATTGACTGCAGCAAAATGGAAATTTATGGTGGGGTGTAACATTCCCGGAAGCAATTAGACAAATCGGTATTCAGGGAATTTATAGACAAATTTGTAGGGAGACAATATGCGAAAATGCAACTGCCTAGTTCCACTACACTAAGAAAATACTGCTTTTCCCAAATAGCTGACCATATTATTGGCAATGTTCGCTCATAACACGAGGGCAAATATTTCGCTTAGATTGGACGAAACAATCAATGCAGCGCAATCGAAAATTGTCAACGTGTTGGTGGGGGCATTTGAGAAACATCATAAGAGGCTATTTGGTAGCTTTGAAAGTGTTGAAACAGGTAAATGCAGTCACTACTGCGTCCACTCTTATACGTGGCAGTTTAACTATTGTGGGAAGACCATGAGCGAAATAATGACAAATTTTTATTATATATTACGGACGCCGCATGGTATATTACATTATAACTGGCCGCATGGTACAAGAATTATCATCATGCAACCTCCATCAAACGCCATGAAATTATTTTATGTTGCACTTTTCTGCGGTCTCTAACCTTCTTCACCGACATTTACAAGGTAAGATACTGTTTCGTTATAATTGGAAAATTGTATGAAGGAATATCTCCATATCCCTCCCTAATGCGAAGATAATAACACTAACCAAATTTTCAATAAGGGGATTTGTCATACCAAGAAACATAAGCCTTTGTAATACAACTCTAATTACATATCTACCTGAGAGGCAATAAAACAGACCGTCTTGGATCAATCGCCATATCAGTGTAGACTTGGAAATCCTATGATTGCTTAGTTTGTTTGATATTAATTCAGTTGAGAATCTAACAACTGTGTGATACCTCGTGTTAGACTCTTTACTTTGCGTCTGTCATTTAGCGGCATTTAAGTAGTAGATCCATTGAAAATAAAATTTAGACGTCTTTGTAGATATTTTTTATAGGGTTTGTTGTAACTGTTCTTCGACTATTTGTTAGGTTAGAGTTATAAAATGTGCTGCGAATTTGTGCCGTGATTTTTGCTGGAACAACCATTACAAGAATCTGTAAGCTGCCCACAAAAGGTGAGTTGCTTTCGATTTGGTTTGTGTTAACAAAACGCGAAGTATAACGTCAAATCTGCACGCCGCGCCGCTCGAGTTAAATTTTGTGGAAGCTAGGCTGGCCACGTGTGTCCACCGAACGTGCAAAAACAACGTATTTGATTGGTGTTACCGACTAAAAATATTTGAGTTCGCATATATTCGTGACGTTTGGTGGATAGGCGTTTTTAGGCAGCACAATGCCTAGATATTGTTGCGATGATTATTTTAATGTAAGTTTTCTTGATTTTTAAATACGAAAGAGATAATTTTAAATTACTTTTTGCTTGAAGAAGACATTTCATATTGATTCAACTGATTGCCACGAAAACAGAAAACGATTGCATAGTGCTATTCCTCGAACAGAATTTTTAAAAAGACAAAACAAATGGTATTAGATGAACCTTCCACTTCCGGCAAATTAGAAGAATTTGCTTTTATATAATTAATATCACATATTGTTAGTGGCACAGAATATCGTAAATTAGTAAACTACCTTAAAAAAAAACGTAGTCCCCCTTAAATGTGTCTGCTACATATCTACTAATCCCGTGTATTGTTGCTGGCGAACTTGATTATAAATGGAGTTGCTGACATTACACTGGCTTGTTACGCCGAATAACACATTTTATTATTCAAATGCAAATATCTCCCTCAATATTCGTTCAATCGACTTTGAGGCAGTTTATACATGACAACAGTTCACAAAAATTGAAAAAAATAGAAAAACTAGTTTTCGCTAAATGAGCTTATTCGATGATCATTTATTAATATTATTTAAAATAACACCATTGGCATAATTTTTATTTTTATTCAGATAGGCATCGAGTAGTAATAAGTAAGACGAAGAACGATATATATGGCATTTGTCTGATCAGCCAGGTGTAATAGAACAAGAATAGTTTGTAAATAGGGAACGGTAGAGAAGTTTGCTAAGTATCGCTAGCATCATCATGTTTTAATTTTTTTTACGTAGCCCCGACTTAGGAAAAGAGGAAGAAGACGAGTCATCAGTCTCAAGAGCTAGTGAGCCCGATGACGATAGGGATGATGGATGCAGAGCTAATACTGAATGTATTTTTAATATAAAAGTTTAAAGTGTCTAGCATACTTTTTTTTGCAGTTTCTTCGAAGAAAACTCATAATAGAGTGCAGAAAATTATGTACGATGAAAAAATTTTTGAAGAGAACTTTCTAAATTCTGAAATAAATAAGAATTTTTCTTCATCCTAAATAATTATTGTTCACGGTTATTAAATTATATTTATTATTTTGCATTAATTTTTATAACGGTGGGTACTTGTCTAATCTAAGTTATTTGGAAAATATTATTTCCCTTTAGGAGGAAGGCATCGAATTTGGGACCACCCTATTTATTTGCATGTTACTTTTCTTTATGTACGGCACTGATCTGGTGACAAACACCCTCATCATCAGCTGCGTGCGGTCGAAGAAAATGAATAATAAGAATAAATCCATAACTGGCCCGATCAAAAATAAAAAGAATGAGACTGTAGTTTTGTATAAGAAAGTGACGGCGATTTTTAATAGATTCATGTCGGGCTCTCGGGACAATATTGAATTCCGTTGCCAGGTAACGCGGGACAAAAGGCGGATTTCATATCTTTTGTTACTTTGGTGTATTGTGGGTGCTCACTCAGGTAGTCGGGGTGTATTGCTGGAATGTGATCTTATTCACTGTAAATTCATATACACTAACAATTCGCTGTTAAATTATTTTCTGAAATGAGCAAAATATTGGTCCGCACTTCCATTCCGAGCCCCTTTTCCATCTTTCAAATGACAAAAACAAATTCAGTTACTGAAAGCCCACGTGGTTGAATGAAACGGAAGTTTCCATAAAAAATAAAAAATATGAATATATTGGCGAGTGAGAGAACAATACAAACGCAAAATGATGGCATTTCAAACTGAGATAGCCTAATGTTCTTTTTACCAAGATTGAAGAAATTAATATGCGTTGTTGAAATACATAATGAATTATAAAAAAATATTGTTACCCTTTAATTAAAAAAAATAAAATACAAAAATTGTTAAAACAATTTAATTGCCACCTTAACTTTTTTATTTTTTTGTCCTACAAAGAATGGTAAAGACAAAAGTTATAGGAAATTTTCATATAATCTCAACGCACGGGAGCAAGCGTCGATTTCAAAAAGCTAAAAATACACAGGGTATTCCATTAAAAAAAACCCAATTTAGGTCTGTATCTACGAAATGCGATGCTCATTTTTTTCCGTGGAAAGTACATTGAGATGATAGGAAAATTTCCTAAAATTTTTATCTACCATTTTTTTCCAGGACAAAAAAAATTAAGAGGTAAAATTTCTCGTGAATACACGTTATAAGGAAGGACAAATAATCACGCTTTTTGCGACTAAGAATTTTTTATTGATAACGACATATTTTTTGGAATTTCACTGAAGTGACAACAGTTATATTATGCAGAGGAGATATTTAAAGGTCATTTCTAAAATTTTGGCAAGCTCCTCCTCGACAATACTTTCTCACATATTCAGTTTGACATAAATGAAATAAATATATTTATTTTATTATACCTAATTTATTTTCGGTTTTCATTTAGTTTGTTTATTTGGTTGGTTTTATTTGATTTATTTTATTTCTTCTGTTCCATTGTATTTACTGTATTTTAGTTATTTCATTTATTTTCCTTATTTGGTGTATTTCGTTTAAGTTTATTCTATTTATTTTACTTATTTTATTCATTCTATTTATTTTATTTATTTCATTTTTTGTTTTATTTCTATTTGTTCTATTTATTCTACTTTATTTATTTATAAATTGGTACTAACAATTTTGTAGGAATAGTCAAATATAGATTTGAAACCTTAAAAGTAAATAAAAAACAAATAAGTAGTAAAATAGTAGTAGTAGCTACTTATTTCACTATGCAAGTGGGCCACAATTGGGCCATTTTTATTTAGTTTTTCATTTATCTGGTGCATTTCGTTTATTTAGTTTATTCTATTTTAAAGAGTAGTGATAATAGTAGTAGTAGTAGCCTCTTATTTTACTAGGCAAGTAGGCCACAATTAGGCCCTTTTTACTAGTAGTAAAAAGTCAGTAAGCGATATTTTAAAAAACTAATTGAAAACTAATTCTCGATATTTGTAGATAAGTGATTGACAGCTTTCAAACTCAAACTTTTTGAAGATTTATAATATACACAAAATATACTCAGTAGTATATAAAATATTTTTGACAGATAGATTATGCTCCGACAATTAATTAAGCAATTAGTTTACAGTCAAAGCATACTTGATTACTAAAATGGATATCTCAAAAACTACTACAGTTAGGTATATACTTTTACATTTTATCATGAGAATAAAATTCTCTATCTAAATATTGCAAAATATTCAGAGTATTATATTAAAAGAATAAATTGTATCACATCTCATTAATTTGATGTTCAATTGATTTTATGATTATATAATCGAAAACTTACAACTTTGATATAAACACTTTTTTGTATCTTCAAAAATAATGAAGTAAGCAGATGTGGGAAATTTCGAAGGGACACCCTGTCTACATACCCAAAAAATTTTACATTTTCTTCTGTATTAGTTACAAAATTATCGTTGATGGATATCTCAGATCTGAGCATTTTCTTGTAAGATATCTAATTTACTGAATTTTTTCTAAATTAAAGTACAGAAAAATACCACTAAACCAGATTTTTCTAATACGTTGTTACACATAATTTCTAAAGATGCATCTAATTTTTTAAACAATTGACATTATCATCTGCATTTGCATAGATAGTAGAGGTTGCACATATTATAATATCTAGTTCTGAGATCATTAATAAGTGCATCCAACAGGACACTCGCCCGCGTCAGTACATTCAGTCACAGTGTTATAAACGAATATAATGTTGTAAAAAAATAATACTGGACTTTCCACAGCGAAAGCCATGCTTGTTAATTGAAACTACGCTGTAAATATCCAGAAAATTTTCTAACCTATCAAACAAACAATATTCTAGTATTTATGTAGGTACATTCGCAGGCCTACAATTTTCAATTTTTTGTTGATCGGTTTTTTATACATAGGTAACATTTTTCCCACTTTTAGATAGGTACTCTTATTCGATCTTAAATTATTTTAAGACATTGCATATATTTCAAAGTGCTCGTAGATACAAAAACTATCCAGATTAACAGCCTTAACATTTAAGCCACATTTTACCCATATAGGAATATGGGTAAAATGTAGCTTAAAACATCACACCACTTAAAAGAGTTTCTACAGTAACGAAACTACTCTCTAAATAATACCTATCGAAAAGGATTTTTTACACTTCCTAGATCGCAAAATTGCATATTATATCTAAAAAAGGTTATATACAGGGTAATTCAAAACGATTGATCCGATTTCAAATGAGTTATGCTCTTCGTATCTACCAATTGTATATTAAGTTGGCATACATCACATGAAAGAGGAAATCTCCGAGTTTTAGAAGGTCACTGCGAAATGCTTCCGTTTTTTAACGACCTTTTTCTCTTCGTTGTTTGCAGGAATTACCATCTTAGGCAAAATTTATGTATTTACTATATTTTATTTGCAAAGTTTATGCTGTTGGTACTTGATTATTATTAATTTGATTGGAAATAAACACAAAATAGACTTATGTTTGGTTTTCACAATTTAATTAACTTATGACAATTGTTTCGCCACACAGTGGCTTCATCAGATGGTGAGTACAAGACTTGCACTCATGGTGAGTACAAGTCTTGTACTCACCATCTGATGAAGCCACTGTGTGGCGAAACAATTGTCATGAGTTAATTAAACTGTGAAAATCGAACATAAGTTTATTTTGTGCTTATTTGTAAAACGGATTTTCATCAAGTAAAGGTCGAATCAATCAACTAATTTGATTGGGTTTAATGACACATTCTGCGTTGGAAATGTTAATAGTAGTATCCTTTTGGAACCCTAATGATCCTGGCTGAGATAAGTCAAATTCGGTTTAGATTAATTTGAATTTCTTGACTGTAAGAAGAAAGGGAGTTATAAATATTTTACTATGGTAATAAAAATAGTAAGCAGACAAGTAAACATTGTTTAGAGAAAAACACTCTAAAATGTATACAGGTTAAAAGAATAGGTACTTTAGTTGTTTTTTTTTTACAAAGAGGTTAAATCGAACAACAGAACTAAGTAGGTACCTATTAGAAACAGGTATTTAGTTGGTTTGAGCAAAAATATTATAATTATTTTAACTATACATACCGCTATGGCTATGTTAAAAATATAATTACTTTTATTGCGTGTAGTTTACGAATTTGAAGAAATATAACATTTGGTTAAAGCAATAAAAAACCTAACACGATATAATTATACTTTCCCGAATTAGTTTTTAGTTCTTAGTACTGCAAAAGCAATAATTAACCTGTAGTTAATTTTTCTAAATAGCATTTACGTCCATCTTTAATTGCTAGTTAAAACGGGAATCTACCAACATTTTTCGAAATTTTACACATTGTTTCTAAACGACATCTGGCCGTAATTGGAAACTTTATAAGTAGGTAATCCTGGCTGGTTTTTAAAGCAACTATCCCGAGGGTTATTGGTTTCTTTAACAAAACGGCCGGAGTGATGAACGCTCGTTGTAGGCAGTTAATATCGCGTATATTAAAATTTTAACTTCACTCCCCCCGCTTCGGAACCAGCACGGGGGGCGAAGGAGGGAATTTAGCGTGGCTTGAGTTCAATTTAGAGCATCTCATATGTCAATGTATGCGAGATCAAGATCGCAACGAGACGGAACATTGCAAGGACGAGATAAGGCATGGTAAAAATGCGCGCTTGGCGCGAAAATCCCGCACAGGATAAAAAGAACTGAAATTCATTACATGCCTGGCTTCATAGGGAGATTGTATTTTTTTTCGTTTTCAAGTATTTTCCAGTGATGCCCCTAGGGGTGGCTCTGCTGTTTAGATTACGGAGCGGTTACGACGTTGTATGTTACGTTAGAATTGCTAAGATTTTATATCGCGAAATGCCTGCCGTGAGAGGAATTTCGAATGTACTTTGAATTTAAATTCTTTTAATAGTGTACGTATCCTTTCGGTTGACTTCTGAATGTTATTGGTATTTATAATATGGAATATTAAAGGAAACGAAAAATACGAATACATTTTATGGTTGTCAAAAATAAGTTGAACATTTGAAACTGGAAAACCTGGCAAATGATATTTTTTTTTATATGTGCTTTTGTCCAATTTATCACTTAGTTATAATTAATATATTCGACTTTTTACTTGATAAAAATCGATTTATACTGAACATAAATATAAACTACTGATTTTCACAAATTTTTATTTTTATACAGGGTGATCTACCACGAGTGTGCCAAACTTCAGAGGCTGGTAATTTATCAAAAAAATAAATGGACTTTCATTAATAAACATATGTTCTAAAACGCATAATAAGAGAGCTACAACCCCTTAAACGGGGTTGATGAATACCAATTTTTCGATTATAAGTCCGATATGGTGGTGATTAAAAAAATGAAATTTTCATTCATTACGGCCCCGATGTAGGCGCATAAAATTACAAATTTCCTAATTAACAGCTTGCCTTATTGAGGTAGTTTTGAGGGGTGAGGGGTAGGTTTTTACCCCAAACTTTTTTTGACGTCACTTCAGAAGCAAAACTTTTAAATAACATTATTTCCCATGCAATGACTCAGAAAAAAGTACTTTTCAAAATTTCTGTCACACCAGCCGTTTTTGAATAATTTGCGTTGAACGGCAATAAGACATGTGAATGAATGGTTGAATCGGAATTTTGGAAATAACTGGATTGGTAACTGTGGTCCTGTTTTATGGCCTCTTCGCTCTCCCGATCTTAAACTTCTAGATTTTTATTTCTAGGGGCATATGAAGCAGTTAGTTTATTTTGAGGAAATAAATAATATTCAGCACTTGATGGAAAGGATCAATAATAGTATAGCTTATATCACAAACAATGGTGACATGGCTGAAATTAATAATTCAGTTATTCGTCGTTGTGAGGCGTGTATTCGTGCTCAAGGAGGTCATTTTGAACAGTTACTCTTTTAGCTATTAAGTACGTTATTTCTGTGTTGTACATTGATTTTTAATTTTGTAATAAAAATGTTCTTTATTTCACGTGAAAAACCTTATTGCCGTTCAACGCAAATTATTCAAAAACGGCTGGTGTGACAGAAATTTTGAAAAATACATTTTTCTGAGTTATTGCATGGGAAATAATGTTATTTAAAAGTTTTGCTTCGGAAGTGATGTCAAAAAAAGTTTAGGGTAAAAAACTACCCCTTACCCCTCAAAACTACCTCAATAAAGCAAGCTGTTAATTACGAAATTTGTACTTTTATGCGCCTACATCGGGGCCGTAATGCATGAAAATTTCATTTCTTTAATCACCACCATATTGGACTTATAATCAAAAAATTGATATTCATCAACCCCCTTCAAGGGGTTGTAGCTCCCTTATTATGCGTTTTAGGACATATGTTGATTAATGAAAGTTCATTTATTTTTTGATAAATTACCAGCCTCTGAAGTTTGGCACACTCGTGGTAGATCACCCTGTATAACAATTTGTTTCGCTACACTTGTACTCAACATCTGACAAAGCCACTTTCGCAAGATGTTGAGAACAACAAAATTACTTATACAGAATATAGGTATTTAAACAAGTTGGAGGTATAAAATTTGTAGATAATAATATTTCAAAAAGGTACAATGTGACTTGGCATAATAGTTAGGGCATAGTAGAAGAGATTTAACAAAGGTTAGTTTTAAGTTGATCATTTAAGCTATTTTAAGTTTGGTAATTTCTAACGCTTTTAGTGATGATTATTTTAACCCTTTATTTCCAGTACGGAAAATTTTAACATGAGCATGAAAGGAATTGTTATCTTTAGTTAGATGATTAGAATATTGATTCCTGTTATTTATTGTCATAACTTCTGTTATGTTCCGTAATCCTTTTTCCAAACGTTCCTCCCGTCTGTCCAATATATACTTTATTCAATGTACCACATGCATGTTTACAGACTCCACTTTTAAGTTTTTTTTTATCTTTATCATTGTTATTTTTAACAAATTTTCCTAGAGTAATATTTGTTTTATATATGTCTTCATTAAGGCATATATAAAATTAAACATTTTTAATTCGTTCGATATTTTATCTGAAGTTCAGCTAATATACGGTATTGGGTAAACTAATTGATTTTTTATAATTCTTCTTTTAAATATATTATCAATCATACTTTCTTTCCAGTTACGGACTTAACGTACAACTCTTGTACAACTAATAAGTGTGTCCTCCTTTTAGACAGCTTCGGTTCTGGAATTAGGGGTTGTCTAATTTCTGTGGTGTTATGACTAGAAACTGGAAAATTTCCGTGAATTCGGGATGAGTTCCCGATCGGCCTGTTCTTTCCATAAGAAAGAAAGTAGATGTGTGTGTGCGGCAAGATCTAGACTGTATTCCTTATTCAGATTCACTTTATCTACAAACGTCGCACTATGCAGATTGCTGCCGCGAGGATACAAATAATTAGTAACAACTATGTCAACAATATTACTGAGGATACGTGTGGATTTGTATCGACGAAGCCATGGAATTTAAGGAACATAAAATCATTAATGTTATTATGCGTATTTTAAATGCTATTCAGAGTACATCTCCACTGTTAATATGTAGTAAACGGGTGTTGCAAATTAATGCGCGAACAGTTGACAAAATAGTAGCAAATGCTTTGTGTAATATTGGTGTTACAAGTGAAGACGTTTTACTGCTTGTATTAGACGTAGCGACATATATACTGTGTCCCAGGATAGATGTAACAAGAGTGCAACGATCAAAAAAATTTCGAATTTTGGAATGGTACTTAGGGAATCATCCTGCAAGGTGTAAAATGAGTTGAATCGGTGTTATACAAGGTGTTTTATAAAAATAGTCACTAATAACTTCTTTATTTTTCAATATATAAACAATTCCATTAAAAAACGTTGTTTAGAATGCAATTTGTGCCTACTTACCAAACTGTAAATTTACTTTGTTGCAACTGCCTGTTTTTCATTAGTAGTCAGTTTTTTTGTTGAAAATAAGATAAGACGTTAAGAATAAAAGTTATTTACAATACTAATTCATTTTAGAAAAGATATTTGTGATTTCAGAGCAATCTCATTTTGCAAAAATTCAAAAACAATATACTAATTTATTGAAAAAGGGCACTCCAACAAAGTAAATTTATATTTCTGAAATTTAACAAGAAAGCATAAATTGCATTCTAAAAAAATTTTTTTAATGGATCTTGAAAAATAATGGTAATTTATTAGAGATGATTTTTATAAACTGACTTATGAAACATCCTGTATAACACCGAACAACTCATTTTTGATATATCTTAATTTGGCATTAAGTCAGACTGAATCCCCATGTGCCGTTCCAAAATTCGACAATTTGTTGTCTATTACACCTTTTATTATATTTATACTGGGACATAGAGTATGTGTAAAGCTGACAGGCTTTTATATCCACGTATTCCAATACTATTCATGTAACTTACCTGTCTCATACTTTGCAATCTATACCAATACCTTGAACACAGTACAGGAAATTTCATGAAATGTTAAGAAACTCGAGATATGTATTTTAACTGATTGTATTGTCTCTTATCCCATGTGCCGATTTCTCGACGCTCGGAAATTATCCCGTGTCTAGTTATGACTCACCCTGTATATGTATTTGCTGATTGGATTTTTTTCATCTTTCCGTTTGACGAGAAATTGCAAGACTTTTCGGCGCAATTCCTCATCCGGGACAATTTTTATTTGAAATATTTTTTGGTGCGACAAAAAATGTTTGGGCCTTCATGAGAGAGTCCTCCCTGGTGCACTGATTTCACTAATATTTAAAGGCATTCTACCTTGTTCCTACCAGATATGAGTAAAGTTTCAGGTGTCACGTTGAGCCCTAGACAAACAGACGACATACCGATCGAATAAATTTTCGATTTTCCAACTTCAAAACGTCCATTTTCAATATTTTCATCATTGATTCCTGAATTTTAGCCAAGTATAGTAATAAAACCGATTTAATTATTTTACAATGATGACAGGTATTTAATTTAATATGCGCCAGTTACAATTTACTTGATAAATTGTGCTCTATTGAGACTGGAATAGATTGGAATATCGAATGGTACCTGATATACGACCATTAAAATACACCTACTACTTGAGAAATATGTGCAAGGCATCAATTCACAGAACACTGAACTACAGAATACAACAATTTTCTAAAAGTTACTTCTTATAATAATCTACCGATGTAAACACTAATACAAACATTATGCGAATGACGGTTCCCATTCTAAACAACCCTGGGTCTCTGCGCATCTTTATCTCATTGCCGCGATATGTTTGTCAAGTAATAGTAACTTACTGGGTCTTTGAAACGTCAAAATTAGTCACAATATTGGAGTCTGGACCCATTGTTTTCAATTTGTAGTGACGTGAAGTACGAAGAGTATGATATTGATTTTCCAAGACAAATTTGTTTTTGTTTTGATCTAATTTCGTAGCTATTCAAATTTCTGCAACTTTCCGAAGGACAATGAAAAATAGCAAACAAACAATTTTAATTCATTGATAAATGTATATTCCTCAGAAGAAATAAATTGTCTGGTGAGAGTTAGTATCAAAATATATTGACCTAAGTAATGACTCTAATTTATCAACGAGAACTTATTGAAATTCTGTGATCGTCGACTGAAAACGTGCCGGATGTGGAATATTTGTTTAGGTTGGGATAAGGGGGGTGTTCCTTCGAACCTGAACTAATTTGTAACACCGCTTCAGGTAGATGAAAAATGCGCACAAAAGAATGAATGAAACAGAACAATTTCTGAAGGTTTTTGAATAGAGAAAAGGTGATCGTTACTAACGTAAATCGAAACAAAGAAATAACAAATTTACGTAAACAACTAAAATGATATTGTTGGAAATACGAACAACATCCGTGGGTCGCATTTAAAAATTATTGTAGGCGATTTTAAAGCAGTAAATGTTATTCTTACACAGCACACTATCTAGAATGTATAACTTAGTTAGCAAAGGCTGTTTTAAATGACCAAACTTAACCAATAATTTAACTCTATAAAAACTGGTATCATTGTTCTGTAGCCATAAATTTAAAGTTTTCACATTAAATCCTTTTCAATTCTGAGCTCTGCTCTTTTTTGTGGCCAGAGATTTAAGGTTTTAAATAGAATGGACTGCATTTCTTTATATTCAAATGAGCGTAGCGGCTCTCCCACTTTACACCCCCTTTTACTTACATTTTTCCCATTCCACTGATATACATTACCATTTTAAGGTGTACTTATCCATTCTTTAACACGGATTTCGTTAAAAAAATAATTCCGAAAGAATTTAAAAATATCTTTACCAAAATTATTTGGTTTTACTTATGTAAATGTAAAGATATCAATTTTCTGTGCTATCCAGCTTTTATTAAAAATAATAAATTCTATTCCAGAATTAGTATTACCACTGAAAGTTCCACAATAAAACTTTGAACACTGCACTCGACGTATATTTCTTTTGATAATGCTAACTTCGTTGGCAAAACTCACCTCGAGTGCAGGATTCAATGTTTTTCTATTTTTTTAAAATAGTTCCAGTGTTAAATAAATCCTAATAAAACTAACCAATTATTAATTATTATACAGGGTGTTCCAAACAAAAGTAGGCACCCTGAATAACTTTGGAAATAAAAATTGTTTGAAAAATTGGTGAAACACGTCGACCTTGTTTGCAAGGGGGACATATTTTAATGCAATACTTGTATACCTATCATCATCCCTCTACCCTAAACGGCCACCCCCTCAAAAAATTTAAATGGCAAAGGGGGTCGAGTGGTACATCTTTCGAAAGGTCTTTCAATTCTCTACATAACTGTGCATTTTTTAAACTTTTATCGATTCGTTCCTGTGAAATAATTGTTTCAATATTTTAGGTTCGGGAAATAAAAATAAAAGAAGCAGTTTAAATTATCGTATGTACTGTTCAAAATGACCCCCACCGACTTCCATACAGTAGTATAATCTGTCTTGAAATTCTGTACGAACATTTCTGAACACATCTGGAGTCAATAAACGGCATTCTCGAACGATTCTTTCACTTAACTCTTCCAGAGATGCGGGTTTTGTTGCAAATACCTTCGATTTTAAATGTCACCACAGAAAGAAATTCAAGGGAGTTAAATCGGGTGACCTAGCGGGCCATTCCACAGGGCCTCTTCTTCCAATCCATCGCTCAAGAAACCAATTATCCAAAAATTGACGGACTGCTATAGCAAAATGTGGGGGTGCCCTATCCTGTTGAAAAAATAGTTCGCCCTCTAAAAGATTATCGTCTTCTTCAAGGATTTGGGTAATCATTGGGTCGATGTTATTTTCTAACAGATCGAGGTACCTTTCGCCATTTAAATTGTCAGGAATAAAAAACGGCCGACAATGTGATCCCCTAAGATGCCAGCCCAAACATTTAACTTCTGAGGCCTTTGGGTATGAGTTTCCATCAACAAATGTGGATTGGTTCACTCCAATACCTACAGTTATGCCTGTTTAGCTCCCCATTTAACTGAAATGTCGATTCATCAGAAAAACACGTATTGTACAGTAGATTGGCATTACCATTTAATTGTTCACTAAAAATCTCACAGAATTCAAGCCGACGACGATCGGGATCATCTTCGTTTAATTCGTGTACCAATTTAAATTTATATGGATGAAATTTGTGGGCCTTTACAATTCGACGAACACTGCTTCGTGATACACCGGAAGCCTCAGCTACTTTTCTGATCGATTGAGTATTATCCATCTGCAAAAGACCCAGAACTGCCACTTCGACTACTTCATTCCTAATCGGTCGCTGAGGTTCATGCTTTTTGTTTCCTACAGAACCTGTTTCCATAAATTTTGTCAATAATTGTAAAACATACTGAGAACCAACTCTTCTATCTGGTTGATTTCTCTTGAATATGCGCTCCGTAGCTCTGGCACAATTATCGTTTTTAAAATAAATGCTGACAATTTCTATTCTCTCCTGAAAGGTATAAACCATTTTGAGAACTCACTCTGGTAAAATGTATCTCGATTTAAAATTGGTTGTGAACAAATTAATGTTCAAGGACTATCAAATACTTACGAGTCTTTTATTATTCTAAAACTAAACGGACAAGGAAAGTGTTTTTTTGTCGAAAAAACTCGTGTTGATTTGAGAGCACTAAAAAATGTAGTTTTTTATAAATTCCAATACCCAGTGCCGTGTATTTTATAATTTTTAAACGATTTCGATTGTGTATAATCATCAAAAATAAAATTATTTTCCTTAAGAACGAATCGATAAAAGTTAAAAAAAAATACACAGTTATGTAGGGAATTGAAAGACCTCTCAAAAGATGTATCACTCGACCCCCCGTGCCATTTGAATTTTTTGAGGGGGTGGCCGTGTAGGGTATAGGGATGATGATAGGTATATGAGTATTACATTAAAATATGTCCCCCTTGGAAACAAGGTCGACGTGTTTCACCAATTTTTTCAAAAAATTTTTATCTCCAAAGTTATTCAGGGTGCCTATTTTTGGTTGGGACATCCTGTATATTCTTTTACGATAAATATTTAGAAAAATGCTTTTCAAATTAATATTTGATCTAAGAGATTATTTGACAAGGTAAATAATATTAAAAAAAATTTTCTTTTTTTAAATACATGCACTTCTCAAATGATTTCTGATGATGACGAAGAATTTACTTCCTTGATCACAATTTCTACCAATGTCTGTCGTTTCTCTGGTGTCGTGCAGACACAGTGAAAACCAGATCAACGTCAAGTGACCATTACTAATAAACTAGGTAAATCGCTAACAAATATCAGGAATGGTACGGCCCTTTTGGTAATCAAAAAATTTTTAATTGTGATGGTTAATTAGTAGCCATCGTAATGAGTACAAGTAATAAATTAGGTAAGTCGTTAATGAGTACTATGAACATTAGTAGCTCAATCTTTGAAGAACACCACGGGTTTACATCAGATATATTTAAAAGAATTATCTCTCCTCTATATGTGACAAGTCTCCTCAAATTTGTGGGCCATCAAATTCTTCCAACCATTCAAATCGCCAGGAGAGGATGGAGGTTTGCAGCTCTACTACAAAACGGACTGGAAATATTGCTCCAATTCCTCAGTGAATTATTCAGAACTAATCTAGTATTAAACTACATATTATCCAGTTGGTCGGCGGTTAAGGTAGTATATATACCAAAAATGGGTAGGAACCAACCAAGCCCTAAATCGCTTTGACCAATTTGCCTGATATATTTTCTGTTGAAAGGCTTGGAGAAGATGCTGGACGCATATATCAGGAGAAACATCCTGAGCCATCACCCTCTCAATATCCATCAGTATGCCTATCAGATAGGAAAATCGATAGAACTAGCCCTCAACAACCTAGTCGAGAAAATCGCCCAATCCTTTCAAATGAAGGAAATTGCGGTGGAAGCTTTTCTCGACACTGAGGGAGCATTTAACAATGCACTGCCCGACTCCTTATATTCAGCCGTTGCTGCCAAAGGAATTGAGCCGACTATAGGTGACTGGATTTGTGCTATGCTATCAAACAGGACCATAACAACGTCTCTACAGGGAGAAACAATTAGCTTTAGAGCCACAAGTTTCTGATGCCCGCAGGGTGGGGTTCTTCCCCCCTTTTGTGGTCACTTTTTGTAGACAACTTACTGGCTATTCTTACACTGTGAGAGGTTGAGGTTCTAGCATATGCAGATGATCTAGTCATACCAGTCAGGGGAAACTCTGAATGAGAAATACTCTTCAAGAGACACTGGACGCGGTGGGTAACTGGTGTGACAGGCAACAGTTGTCTGTAAACCCTCAAAAACCAGTACCATTCACCCGGAAAAGGAAGCTGGAGGACTTCTTAAAGCCCTCCTTAATGGGTGAAACTATTCAATTTGCGGAGGAGGTGAAATATCTAGGAATCACTCTAGATAAATCACTTAACTAGAACTCCCATCTGGAAAAGGTAATTCAAAAAGCAAAGCTGTCCTTATGAACATGTCGTCGTATTTGTGGCAAATTCTCGGGCATGGGTCCCCACCAAATTTACTGGATCTATGTCACGGTCATCAGACCAATGATAACATACAGATCCATCGTTTGGTGGCGGAAAGGATCACAATGGACAGCCACAGCTAAACTCTCTGGATTGCAAGGATTAACATGCATGACCGTAACGGGGGCAATTAGCACCACACCGTCAGCTGCAATGGAAATCCCCTTGGACTTACTCCCTCTTCATATATGTATATTGGGAGAGGTGGGCAACGTACAAACTGCAACAAGCGGCCATTAATTTGCCGCACACTACTTTCACGGAGAGGAACAGGTTGCTGGATGACACAGCATGAAGAAATGCCCTCAGATATTATCCCAGTCATGACCAACTACGAGCTGACCTTCAACATCATTTCTCTGGAACGAGATGGGTGGAATCGGAATAAAGCCGACCTACTGAGGGCAGAGAGTTGCTGGTTTACAGACTGCTCCAAAATTCCCGAGGGAACAGGAGCCGGAGTACACAGCTACAGACCAAGGGTGAGGATATCCTCAAGCTTAGGTACTAATGCAACTATTTTTCAGGCTGAGGTTCATGCCATTGGACAGTATGTACGAAGGCTGGAATATATGCATCTAACACGCAGATCAATAAAAATTTTCTTAGATAGCCAAGCAGCTATAAAAGCTCTTGGCTTCTACCGGTGTAACTTCAAAACGATATGGAACTGTCAGAAGGTTCTAAATCGTTTGAGCAAATGCAATAATGTGACTGGTCTGGATACCCGGCCACTCTGGTATGAAAGGTAACGAAATAGCCGACTCCTTGGCTAGAGAAGGAGCGGACCCACGAATCATCGGACCAGAACCAATACTTGGCATATCTTCAAGTACTGCTAAAATGGCTATCTCAACCTGGGCTGAAAGGAAAATTCTCTAGTATTGGCAAGAATTACCAGGATTAGTTCATTCGAAGGTGTTTATAATATACCCTTTGAAAAAGCTAAGAAACTTGTAAGAGTTAATCAGGGTCAACCTGAAAATCCTAACAGGCCTGCATAAACTCGGCGCAGCAGGAAACGCAGAGTGCCGATTATGCCTGGAGGATGATGAGAAGGCACACCATGTCTTATGCATCTGTTCCGCTGTGGACAGGATCCGATTCTCAATATTTGGCAAAGGGCAACCACTGCCAGAGGATCTGGACACACTCTCACCCATTAAAGTTTCATTAGGAGACTACACTTATTGGGTGAAATATAATTAGGAGTGAGACACAATAAGCCTGCTTATGGCCGCAGTGGAGGGTTCACAAGGACCTACTCACAAAAACCTAACCCAATCTAACCTCCTCAAATTTCAAGGTTTATGTTTTAACAAATGAATGGTTTTAATAAAACAAATATTAGATTAGGAACATACCAACTCTTTTCAAAATAGAATATAATAGAATAGGATGCATTTATTTATCCAGTATACCATACTGATTAACACAATAAGTGCGTTAAATAAAACAAACACTGGAATAACAATATCTCAGTCCTTACTTCTTACCAATCCATGAACAAATATATTTTCAAAAGTATCACGGAGTACTGTAGGACTAATAAAGCTGGCAGAAATGTGCGGCGGGACATAGGCGTCCGCATCATAATAAGCATAGGTAATAAAAGAAATTAACTAGTAACAAATGCAATAAACTATTACAATTTATAACAATGTATGCACAACTTATCCTCTTCACTAGCTTGGTTATCACAATCTGGAGAAGATCTGTAAAAACTTTGCAGCATCAGGTATGTTTCTATGGTTGTCTCCGTGAGTGATGTTCGCTGTGGAGAAAAAAATATGCTTATATTTTGAGAAACGACCGTTCGGCATCTATTGATGTAATACAGGCATACTTAAAATAGTCTTTGAACGCACTTAACGGATCTGGAGATGCACCATCAGTACCATCACAAATTTGTCCTAATCTGGTAAAATCAGTGTCTTGCTTTAACACACGTGTAAACCTATCTCTAACGCGCTCAATTTTCCCGTCACCTATAGCGTGTTGAAGTAGATTTACTTTGTCCACTATTGGCAGTGACTCCGCTAACGACAACGTACTGTTTTGTAAGTTTTTATGGCGTCATGTAATCTTTTATAGTTCCTGTGAATAGTTTGTAAAGCTGTTTCAACGGAAATATCTTCGAGGTTTTCCTTAATAGCTGCAGCCTTGTTAGCTTTTATTTATTGTAAATATTCAGCATAATAAAAAGCTGTCTTTAATCATGTTCCCCAACCTGTAAGATCGTCTTTGGTAGTTCGGGACTACCGGGACACTTACTGTGGAATACGCGACGACGTTTAGGATATTTAAGAAACACTTTTTTGTACTTGCTATTAATACATTTACCTCTGGAAAACCTTGTCGAATAATTTCTGCCACAAAATGTAAAGCATACACTTTACACGTAACATGTACCAATCTACAACCGTGTTCTTGAACCAAACGCATTATCGCGGCACCGTCGATCACAAACATTGACACTTGACTTGTTGACAGGTTGACGTCTCCAGTACCACTCACGTATTTGTTTTGCTAGTACATTCAGTTAGTCTTTTGCTAGCTGGTATAGTGGAAATGTCAGTTTAAGAGGGTCTAGTACACGTGCTATAACAATTATAACAGATTTTTTTTTTTATAATCTGTCGTGTCGTCAACACATAACCACAGCTGTGTATTTTTTAATATATATTCTAGCGGCTCTCTTCTGTATTTGATATTGGTCCGCCGGTCGTTGCCCCTAAACACCTGATGTCACGCCATTGAACCGCCGCACGACTTGCCAGCTTTACTTATTAATATTATACAAAAAAAAAGATAACAATAAATTCATCAAATCAATTTGTTTTCAGTTTTGATATAATAAATTCCATAAGAGGACTAAAATAAAATGAGTTTCACTGTGTATAGAAGTTGTGACGGTCAGCCGGAAAATAAAAACATGTCTGACTCGAACGATTACAGAACATTTTTCCATTCTTTTATTTGCGAATGCAAGAAAGCTGTAGATAATGTATCTGTGAAATAAAAACTATGCTATGTATAGAAAGATTTATGACAATCGAAGAAATTGAGTTTATAATGGCGTGAGATGTTCCGTAGACAATAGACAATAAAAAATAAATTATAACCAAACCTTTAAGAGTCCGTTACGTTTATTTAATACGAGTTAATCATGCAACATTTAAATATAAAATGCCCTGTACGCGATGGTACGTGATTTTCTCGCAGCCACCCACAATACAACCTCCGATAGATGATTGAGTAAACGGCTCGACAACCCTGCTTCTAGAAAAAAGCCCCGTTTTTTTTGTCATGCTAAGCGTGTGTTTTACACAGTTTGTAATATATTATTTTAATGATTTTAGACATATTTAATAAACGGGCGATTAACTATGTCAAGATTTTACCCGAGCAGGAAATACTTCAATTTATTATAGTCATTTATTTTTTATGGGTATTCGACTCGGCAATATTTCACTAATTTGCTACATTTTAACTTTTAAAGAATTACGGCTATCCTATATAATTGTATCATTTTTATAAAAGAATAACGTTCATGATAGGGGCAAATCTAGATACAGAGTAGTACCAACAAATCTAGAGAACCCAGCCAACCATTATAAATGAATGACAAAATTTACAACTAAATCGCAAAATACATAAATTGCTGATCCAAGAATAAATCGCAGGCTCGCAGGCATACTTGTCAGAGATATAACATGCACTTTTGTTTTCTAGAATAGTAAGAAAATATGAATAAAAATACATCAGAATCAAAAATAAACAGGTTATGATTGAAATATCACTAATTCTGAAAACGTTATAATATACAAAAATGTTTCGAAACTTATCTAACTAAAGTTTTCTTGTACTTACGTACCCACTACACATTCGAAGTAAAACTTAAAAATATGAATTTATACAGTGTGGTGATAATGTATGGAACAAATTCAATAAAACTTTCAAAGGTTTCCGAAAAAAATCCTCAATTTCGTTTTTCAAAAAGGCATCTTTTCCGATAAATGGTATTATTTGATCGAGTTCTGTTTTCGAGCTATGATGTCATTGGTATTTTTTTTATTGGCAACATATATATTTTTTATGGATCCGTATAGAGGACGATATTCTGCATACGCTGATATAAAAATTGTGGTATGTTGAATATGAACGTTTTCGAGATATCTAACTTGAATATTTCAGTTATGGTCAAAATTTTAAACATTTATTATAAGTATTATAAGGTCTATTTGACGTTCGTCTTCAGTGTAATAATTACACGAGCCGACACAATTTTTGTAACATAGTTCACCTCTATATTTTTTTTTCTTTTATTTACCAAATATGCAAAGTACAATACATTTAGTAGAATATAAATATAAATAAAAAAACAAAGTAAAAAGAAAATACATGCTTAAGAATTAGATAAAAAACTACAGGGCAAATAATAAATAATTCAAATTAGATGCTCAAAAAGACCTCCTTCTTGAGCAAGGCAATATCCTAATCTGTTGCAAGAGCCCCTTCTGACATTCGCGTTGCGATTTCCCCCTGTATCGCACTGACTATAGACAGACGACTGTAAAGTGTAAAATACGCATACCGCTAGTCGTGATTTAGTGGGTTGGCTCGATCTATACAAGGTGATTTTTTTGACCGGCCATTAGCAGTATCGTGAGAAAGAAAAAACATATTGATCTGAAAATTTGGCTGTGGGCATAAACGACCAGGATATATTTAATGAAAATATTTTCAAAATGGTGGCATTTCCGGCCCTTATTCAATAGCAAACAAAACACATTAAAGTTGAAGGTATATTGAAAATTTGATTGTCGTACGGCTTGTGGATTTTGGTTGCTCCAATGATGCGAATTTCTTCGATTAAAAATACTTTCTTTGGAAAATATTGCCTCGTCCGTCCAAATGTTTCCAAAAATTGAGGATCTTCTTGCGTTCGATTCAATATTGTTTCGCAAAATTCTATCCTGCGAGCTGGGTCATGAGGATAAAGCTCTTGGATAGTTGTGAATTTATAATTATGGAGTTTATGTTTCTTTAGTATCTTCTGTATGGAACTATAGGAAACGCCCAAATCCACAGCTGCTGAACGAATCAATGAATTTTGATAAGCATGACAATATCCCAAAACATTAATTTTATTATCTTGATTTGATGTGATAGGTCTGGGTAAAATTTTCTTCGCATGTCGACCGTCAAATCTAACAAAATTGCTTTGTAGTCTTCTATATTTTTGTCGGGTCACTGGTGGTAATTCAGTAATGCATGTTCTGCTAATTATTTTCTCGCATAGTCCATGAATATTAAATGAATTTAGAATATCGGAATTTGAATATGTATTTGCCATTTTCTTAATAAGACAGCAACGAATGCACTTTGAAATACCAAACACGTATTATCTGTCACAATTTTTGTTGAATATTTTGTTTTATCAACAATTTTGTTATCAAGTCTACCTAATAAAAGATCCATGTTTTCTATAGTTTTCATCGATAATATAAAAAAAACTCAAATATCTAAAAAAACTGCATATTTTGGGTATACCATACATGGTTAGAAACGCATGTTTGTCTCCGTCGACTGCTATTTAAAAAAAAATGACATTTTTGTGTACTTGTGTACTTGAAAAATGACGTTATCTAGAATCTTCGTTGTAGGAAAATTTGATTTTTTTTACACGATCGGTTACGTTAACTCGATACTCTGTCTTACTTGCATACAAATTTCAAAGTTAACTGTTAATGAGATATTAATTTTTATGTTTTGTACCTTTTCTGCTAAAAATCTCGAAAAATAATAATTTTAAGCATAGAGAACCTTTATTAAAAAAAACCTCTCAATCTTACGCAGAATCAAAAAAAAACAAATAGGGTCATTCCATTTAAAATAACGAAGTTGAGGTCAACTTCCGGTATACCCGGAAATGCCACCATCTTGAAAATATTTTCAATAAATAGATCGTGGCCGTTTATGCCCAAGGCCAAATTTTTAGATCAATATGTTTTTCTTTCTCAAGATACTTCTAATGGTTGGTAAAAAAAATCACTCTGTATATTAGACGATGTCGCAAGCAGGTCGGCTCATTCATTATGCCTTATAGACTTGGTCCGGTCTGGATTTGTACCCGGGTTGTCTGGGTCGGAGGACGCGCCGCTGCCTCTGACTCTACCGTGTCGACTATGTTTTCGTATTTATCTACGTGTACCACAGCCCCAAAAATACCCCTATTGACTCAATTCTAATAAGATCACAGATACAACTTTGATAAAGCAATAAGGTTTAATTTATTGCTCGTCTTAAGACAAAAGAGGGAATCTTAAATTATAAATGCATTTAAGATTTAAATATTAAGTAAATGTAATTCTAAACTATATTTACAAGATTGAACGTTCTTGGAATTAGTCCTTTTTAATAAACTCTAAATAATTGCCTAGTCTTGTTTATTTAGTTTTATGCTTTTACCTACTTTGCATACCTACTTAACAAAATATAAAATCTATATTGTCTAATAACAATTTAACAAAATTAGGTACCCAATTTAAATTTATTTCTATTTTATTGTTTTGCCTGGCAATTGCAGTATTTATTGCCTCCTATTATTCAGTTTGTAAAAGTTATTTACGTCAAATTGGGAACTAAATTCAAATCAACCTTATAGTTTTATTATCTTTGTCTTATTTATTTATTATCAACCAATTTTGGCTCCAGTGCCTTAACGGTGTGGTAAAATACAATTCAAATTGATTGAATTTTTCTCTTCAAGGGGATTAATAAATAGTGTGGCAGTAAGAACATTTGCCACTCATTCCAGGTTCGACTCTTAGTCAAAGACCTGGGATTTTTTCAAAAGTGGAAATTCTAGCATACTCAGATACTGGGTGTGTGTCCGTTGTCTTTAAATCTGTAACCACCTCTTGCACAAGGTATAATGGCAGCATGCTTTATAGTAGAATGACGGCCGTGGTAAGACATGTGGTCGTTAACACATTGTCTCTCACTTTATCCCACGGGATCCTGGATTACCTCGCGTCTTGGCTCGCTTCGTCTCTCTACTATAACATTGGCCACGAGTATACTTTACAGACCGAGAGCTCGCGTGAAAAAACCCGCGTTATAAAAGATACCAAAGGTTTGACTCTAGAAATAGTGTATAGTTCATTAAAAACGTAGCTGCTCGTCTGCCATTCGCAATGGGTCGCTCAAATTTGCAATAATAAAATTAATTTGGAACAAACCAGTCACAACCGCATGATCGCATACCAGTATGAATGTTAACTCAAAGTAAAATTATGTTGGTTCAATATATGAAAAGAAAATTTGAGCATACAGTCCCATTTCACCGGCAGACGTCGACAAAGATTGTAATTTCATCTCTCTTTAGCACTTAAGCGGCAACACGGTAGAAGGAGACGTCTGCCGCCATCAGTATTATTCGAGTGTACACAAAACCGAATTTTCTCAGTTATTGCTTTAGCACGTTTTACACTTATTAATATTAATAATAATACAGGTAATTCAAACAGTAACTTATTATTTTAAATATATAGTACAAATATCATAATAAAAGCGGTGTATCAAACTATGGGACGTTAAACGTAAAATAAGATTTTCTAACTGTAAACAGAAATTGGAGAAGAAAATATCTAAATTTAGCAATACAAAAAAGAATCATTTTTATAATACTGAGTAGGTAGGTACCTGTATAATATAAAAGTAAAAGCTGCTTTTAAATATATCATGATATTTGTACCATATATTTAAAATAAAATTATTGTTTGAATTGCCTGTATTATTATTAATATTAATAAGTAAGTGTAGAATCTTTTAAAGCGATTATGAAAATTCGGCCTTGTGTGCACTCGAATAATCTTTATAGCAGCAGACGTCTCATTCTACCTAAGGCTGGGAATCGAATACGAATAATTCGAGTATTCGAATATTCTAGTATTCGAATACGAATTATTCTAATGGGAAATTATTCGAATATTCGAATAGGTACTCGAATATTCGAATATATTCGAGTATTCGAATATTCGATTATATCTGAGTAAATTTGAATATTAAAATATATTATTAAATTATGTACGAAGAGGTATGCAACTTGCATCCAAGCAAAGTAGGTAGATAGTAGGTATAGGTAGGTACCTATTCTAAAATCCAAATATATAAATAGACCACATTAGTGGCACGTTCTACTCCCAGTAAAACTACTCCATCTCTTTCTCGCCTCGACCTTATTCTTACTGTACTAAGGCAGGGGATAAAATTAAATTTTAAATTTTAGAAAACCTGTAAATATTTAACTATTGACTTTTTTATGTATTTGTTTTACCTTCACAATCTGCGTCTTTTTAAAAACATAATTTTAGAGCAGTTTTATTTTTTTCGAAATGGATAAATAGTTATGACAGAAGTATAATAAACTAGCTCTGTTTTCGTTTTATTTAAGCTTCAATAGTTAAATGTGAACAATAGCGCCTCAATCCTAAAATAAAATACTAATTAAATAATTCTGACCCTTAACCCACATGTACAGGAGACATACCCTATTGTGGGTATGGAAAGCAAATCAAATTGCCTGCTTAGTGGTTTACGTCACGACTATTATTGTGATCTATCCAACCAAATACTCAAATGGAGTATTCACTATTCACTAGTATTCAGTGCTATACCTATTAATAATGAATATTCGAGGATCGGGATTATTCGGATACCTATTCGAATAATTCGGATTATTCGAGTATTCGAATATTCGAATAGGTATTCGAATTATTCGAATGGTTCGAATATTCGAATATTTTTTCGAACGAATATTCGAATACTAAAATCTGGAAAATTTTCAGCCTTAATTCTACCATGTTGCCGCTTAGGCGCTAAAGGGTGATGAAACGACAATCTTTGACGGTGTCTGCCCGCGAAATGGGACCGTCTGCTCAAATTTTCTTTTCATGTATGGAATCATCATAATTTTACCTACATTTTGAGCCAACACTTGTACTGGCATGTGATCATGTGGTTGTGACTGATTTTTTTCAAATTAATTTGGGCGACAAATTATGAATGGCAGACGGCGGATATGTTTTTAATGAACTATACACTATTTATTTCTGAAATCAAACCTTTGGTATCTTATCACGCGGTTTTTCACGCGAGCTCTGGTTCTATTACGGTATGGTATCGACAAACGACTATGTAGATGATGGTCGTGGTAAGGTATGTGGTCCAGAGCGAGCTAATACATCATCTCTCTCGTTGAGACTCTGGATAACACCGCATCTCGCCTCGCTAAGTCTCTATTATAACGTTTGCCACAACTATACCCTTAGTGGTACAAGGGTGATAAAAAATACAACCGCTAGAAGGTTTACCTATTAAACAACACTTTCTGCAGAATTTTTACTATTATATATATATATATATATAGAGCGGTTTCGAATGTATATCATTCAAACAAACAAGACAGGAAAATTCGCCCAAAGTATTCTTGTTATATGCCTTGAGGTTGTTCACTGTGTTGGCTACATGTAAGTGACGCCATCTAGAAGTTTTTTGTACAACTTAAATGGAAAAAGGCATCAGGTATATTATAGTACAAAACGGAAGCGGTAATATCTATATGTTTTTAAAATAGAATTATAAAAAAGAGTTAATTCCGAATAGTTAAATTATTTAATGTAAAAAATGTATTTTATAAGCGCTTACATTTTATTGTTTCTCCAAATTAGAAACTAAAAAAAAAATTGTGATATATTATACTGTACAAATTGATAGCATTTTTTCAAGACGTATAATTTAATATGTAATTATATAATTATAATTACATATATCTTTCCTTTCTTTAATTTGAATTGTCTTCAATTTAATGTGACTGTATTCGCTATCGGTTATTTGTTCACGTAATATTTTGTCCCCGGCAGATCCAATACATATTTCATTTTAAGGGAATTAAATAAGGACGTATCCCGTGAGACTATAAATTCATCAATTAGTGTTAATTTTTGTGCAGCTGCCTATAAAATCAATAGATTTGGAATTTGTGATATTCCACTAATGGGGCTAAAGTTTTCCTATAATAAAGTCTATAATCGCCCAAACCAAGTAGCGAATTTACTGACTAGGTAGGGTGGTATTGTTAACTAGCCTTTGTCGAGGTGTTTGCGACGCACATTAAGGACCATCCCGTGATTCTTTGTATAAAAAAGTATTTTTCATGCAAAATTCCCCTAACGACTTATTGTATTATACATGATTAATGAGACAGAAATATACTTTATTCCGAATTAATATTTAAAGAATTAATTCACCCTACGTTTTAAATAATGTTAAACCCAAAAAATCTAAGAGTAATGTATTTCAACTGAAACTATAAAAAGTATTGCTGTTGCAGCCGAATGAGTTTCAATATCAGTTATTAAAATAATAAGGGGTGGTGTATTACTTTATAAATTAATGTATTATGACCCAACTAAAACTGAAACGGGGATAAAACGGTAATCTAAAAAAATAACTTACAATAGTGACTAGAAATCAGTAGATTTTATTATACTGGCTGTAAATGCTTATTTATCCAAGTTAGTCTAGATGAGAACAACCCTAGGACAAATCGAGGACAAATCAAGGATCCGTCATGTTCCACAATCTGCAGAAAATCTATTTACGAAATATTTCCTACGGTAATTCAAGCTAAAATTAATAATAATTTTGATATTTTCAAACAGAAAATAAAGGATTAAAATTGTCACTATTAGAGACATTAGAAATCAATAAATTAAAAAATAGTAATATTATTTTAAATTACCAGCTATATTTAAACTGTTCACCACTGTTAAATATTTTCTAAATTATTTTGTACATTATTTTATTACTGTTCCATTTTATAACCCTAGATTAGTTAGCTGATACTTATACCCTCACTTTGTAATAAAATAATTTAGTCTTGTACTCACCATCTGATGAAGCCACTGTGTGGCAAAACAATTGTCATGAGTTAATTAAATTGTGAAAATCAAACATAAGTTTATTTTGTGTTTATTTGTAAAATGGATTTTCATCAAGTAAAGATCGAATCAATTTACTATTTTGTTGTTCTTTTTGCCTCATTTTTTTAAATGAAGACAATAACTCAGCCGGAAGTTTAAGGGCATGCATAGTCTTCAGCGGAATTATTTTAATTGTTTCACGATTCACCACTTTTTACCAGCTGATGGCATCAAACACGCTGTATTTAATAACACATTTTTAAGCATTTATATTAAACGACGTCGTTTAATAAAGATAAAATTCCTCATAAACCATCGAATTATATCAAAAATTGCGTGTCCAAACAATTCATAACATAAAATGTCATAAATGGTGTCATTAGTTGCGTATAACGATGATCATATGATCGAACGGCCATATAACAAGTCATAATTCTGTTTGGGTATGCCCAATGGTGATTCTCTGGATATTTGGCATTCTTCAGCCGTTGGCGAACTTTATTACTGGAAAAGACGCTGAGAATGTGCTGTTACATCACTCCTGGACATGCTATATTACCAATTTCACTTTTTATCAGTACAACCTAGTCGTAACCTTCGAATGTTTTATGTGTTTATACTTACTTTTGAACGTTTTAACGAAAACAGTATTTAGAGCTACGAATAAAGAGAATAATTATTTATTCGTAGATTTAGAGTAAACCATAATTGACAAAACAGAATTCATTTTCTCAGCAAGAACGAGAGTTTGAACCCTTATTAACACCAGGGCAGCCACGCCCATTTAATAATATTTCGAAATAAAACATGTTAGAAACTGAATTTAATTGTAGCGGACGACAATACTAATAACTTTTTGACAGATGTAATTCAAAAACGTTTCCTTTAATGTAAAACGTTAAAAATTATTACTGAAATAAATACGCTACAGGGATACGATAATACGATGTGTTGTCAACACCACCGACCGTGTTCAGTTTCATTTGCTGCTTATATTTTAATGCGTAACTATTCTGATGACGACAGAAGACTAAAATTCACAACTTGAAAAAATTAGTGGGCTTAGGTTTTCCAGTACTATCGGATAAGCAAGTAAATAGAAAAAAACGTGTTTATTCGGCACCAGGAAAAATAGAGAAAGCGAAAATCCGGGTGTCCTTTACTTTATCATTTATATACCGTGCGTCGACCTGTTTCCGTTACCAAGGCCAATCACTGACACCAGGAGACGAGCTATCCCAACCTGGAAATTTTGTCGAACCTCTTCTTTACCGAAGAGTAGGAATTTTATACTTGTCTAACATCCTATAGACAAGAGATCGATTGCTTCACATCCTCTTCGAGGGATGGTATACCTACATAATTCTCGCCTAAGATAGCATAGCTTCTGCTTCTGATATACAAGTCGCTAGAAGACCGGGCTAGATTGCTATGTTTCGCCAGAGGAAAAAGAAAAAGATTTTCTGTTTGCGTATACAGGGTGATTCACGACGAAAGGGCATACTGTTATGATAGTTAGAGTTCACTTGAGAAAACTAGAAACGGTCAATGAAAAACGTCTGAGACCTTTTTTTACTGTGCTACAGGGTGATTTATTGGGTTTGCCCAACATTTATTAAGGTCGTAATCTACTTGCCAGAATTAGCTCGTATTGTAGGTGTGTAGTAAGTATACTACTAATGGTATATTTATGTGCCAAATCAAAGCTAGAAAATTACAAAATGAGTAAATAATTTTAATTTCAAAAAATTTTCAACATAAAAAACAAACTAGCTGCTACAACAAATTCACAAAAATAAAAAGCTCTTATAAATGATTTTCAAAATGAAATCAGTTTGCCTCCATGCATTTTCTTTCCCGTAGCATCAAACTACCTATGGCTTTTCTAATAACTAAAGGATTATTCCTAATTTCATTACACGAATTGTTTATTCTTTCTATCAAATGATCTCTTGCATTAATATTTTCACTATACACCATGGTTTTTAGGTGTCCCCATAAGAAGTAATCCACCGGATTAAAATCCGGGCATCTAGCTGGCCATGGATATGGTTCTTCCTGGACCTATCCATCTGTTTAGATAGACATTGTCTAAGTAGTGTCCAACCGCTGCAAAAAAATGAGGAGGTGCCCCGTCATGCTGAAAATGCATACCTCTGAAAGCATCTGAAAGCATCTTCTAATAGACCGGGCACATATTTTGTAGAAAATTCAAATATACTTCTCCCGTTAAACATTCTTCAAAGTAACGTGGTCATATTAATCGATTATTTACAATTCCACACCAGACATTTACAGAAAACTTTTTGTTGAGAACGACCCTCCCGTATTGCATGTGGGTTTTCCTCAGCCCACATGTGGGAATTTCTAGAATTATTTATCCCATCTCTGGTAAATTGTGCCTCGTCGGTAAACAACGTTCTATAACTAACTCGTCTACGATTAACAATCCACCGACAAAATGTCAGACGGTTTATGTTATCTCCTGGTTGAAGGCGTTGTACTTGTTGTATATGAAAGAGGTGCAATCCTCCACACTCGCGATTGAGAAATACTCATCTGGGTACTAATTCTACGGATACTTACTTTGGGGTTTTCGTCTACAATATTTCTAATATTATCCTCTACCTGAATGTTTTGCACATTATTATTTCGTTCAATTCTAGTAGATGTTTGAAATTCTTCATGTTGTCTTGCAAAACGAAAGATTAAGGCAAACGATTTATGGTTAGGTGTACGACGCCCAGGGAATCTCCCTCGGTATTCTCTTTTTCATCTGCCCTGCTATTTCCATCACAAAAACCGTAAATGTAAATTATATCGGCGTATTCCTTATTGGTAAAATGAAGGCATTTTTCGAAAATTGTAATACACAACAATAATAACAACGACAATTAGCAATAAACAACAGATTATAAAAAAAATAAGACAGTGTGTCAAAATATCACGGCCAACTATTTTATTTGAAAATTAATGTGTCATCTCGTCCTCTGATTGTCCAGTAGCATGGAAAATTTTCGATATTAAAAAATGAAATATTTACAAAATAGTTAAAAAGTGGAAAATATTAAGTTGGAATAAAAATTCCTATAAGGATGAATTTTTTCAAAGAAACTACAAAGAAATTGAACTTATTTAGGTAGGTACCTACTCTTGACAATTTCTCATTTACATTCTGATTTCATATTTAATAATGTATGAAAATACAGAACGTTTCAGTATAAAATTTGCCAGAAGTGTGGCAAAAAAACAAATACACTTTAGATAATTTTTGTATGTAGTTTTATTATTTAATACCAGAATTTAAGAAATACGTATACAGGGTGGAATTTTTTCGATACGAGAATTAAAATTAAAATTACTTAATCCGGCCCTGTAATTTTATAGCTTTGATTAGGCATGTAAATAGACCATTAGTAGTGCACTATACACCCACAATACGACCTATTTCTGGCAAGTAAAAGATACGACCTTAATAAATGTTGGGCAAAACTAATAAATCACCTTGCAGCACAATAAAAAAAGGGCTCAGCATTTTTCAATGACCATTTCTAGTTCGCTCAAGTGAACTCTAACTACCATACCAGTATGTCCCTTTCCTCGTGAATTACCCTGTACAATATAAAATATTTACTATTTACTGTTTTCTGTACCAATAATACCTGAACACAACCAGACATATTCATTTACTATTAAAAAAGTGTACAGGCTGTAACAAATCGATTAAACTTCGGTAAAGTTGCAGATTCTCGCGATCAGGAATATGCCGTTGAGACATAGAAAATATCTCTTGCTGTTCTTGAGATTTTTTGAAAAAAAGTAAAATTTTAAATTTTCGTTTTTATTTTTTCCTGGCGTTATTTATTTTTTATCTTTTATAATTTAGCGTAAAAAGGTTTTTTATAAGACGTTTCGTCTTTTCGCGACCATCGTTATTTTAAATATGGATCTGTATTGTCTGAAGTTAAATGTCACAGAAAATTGCAATACAAAAAATAGGTCCGTATTTAAAATAACGTACTTGGTGTTGGTCGCGAAAAGACGAAACGTCTTATAAAAAACTTTTTTCGCTTAATTGTAAAGGATAAAAAACACCAACGAAGAAGTGCTTTCGATATCTCTTCAAATAAGGCCAGGAAATAATAAAAACAAAAATTCAAAATTTCACTTTTTTTTCAACTATTTTAAGAACAGCAAGAGATATTTTCAATTTCTCAACGGCATATGGTTAAGGTGCCCGTCGGAAAAAAATTTACTGATGCATAACTCTCTCCAAACTTCGTGTATGACTTCATTGGACCTAGTCTGAGAGCATTTTCCTCTATCATTTTTTTTGTTTTTGGGGCGTTTTCCCGCTAGATTTTCCGAAACATGTCATTTTGACGGCATATAAAAAATGTATAGATACTGTTTTTTTTTCCAAGTAGAATAGCTTAAAAACGTGAATTGAAACGTGAAAAAATAATTGTCTGACAATAAATGTGGGTCACTGGGTGTGTCCGCTATCTCGAACATGTCGGAAAAACGACTATAAGAAAATTTATTAATAACCAGCTGATTTTCGTTGTATTGATTTATTAAAACATACAAAAACAAGTTTTCATATTGTCTGATGAAAATTATTTTCCGATTTCCCAGTCTGACGCGTCAAAGTTGTCGGTTTCATGACAGCAAAAAATTTATTCATAACCTTCAGACATTGGAAAATTATATGCAGAAAATAGGTATTTAATTTGTGGTATAAGTGTCTGACAAATACAGTGGGGCATAACGAGAGTCTGACAAAAAAACACAATTTTCCAATAGCGGCCGTCGAAGTTAGGGCGCTAAAAAAATGAAATTTCGTTTAGTCGAGAGGACGGTTAAAAAAGATACGGTATTTCAACTTACTTATTTTATAATCTTTATTTTGAATTTTTTGAACTCTTTTAGACTATCTGAATTCGACTTACCCAAGTTTTAAGTTCGATAATATTGAAAAATACGTAAAACTTTTTGTAGAAAAAAGTAGCGAAAAATTGTCTTTTAGTACGTTTAAAATCGCTATATCTCCGGTACTACTAGTCCGAAAATTTTCATCCAGGGCCCAAACTATATTGAAAAAATCAGCTTGTTATTTATAAATATAGCCTCAATATACAGTGTGGAAATTAAGTAACGCATAAATTCAGTAATTCCGTTGATATTATTATAAAGTTATGACTTCATCGACTTTTTTTTAAATGACAACCTATATTTTTTATTATTGATTTTGGTAGTAGTTTTTATTCCGGTTCCGACCGTATAAAATTTTCAATATATTATATTTGAAAAAAATCGAGAAAAACAGACTTAAAGTTCAAATAACAAAAATTCATTAAATTGGGAAAATTTATCTAGTTGCCTAAGTTTGACGGAAAGTTATCAATGGCACATTCGTTTTTATTTTGAAATTATACAAATAGTTGAAAAATCGAACTAATGTGATACACCGGCAACTAGATAAATTTTCCCAATTTAATGAATTTTTGTTATTTGAAATTTAAGACTATTTTTCTCGATTTTTTTCAAATAATAACATATCGAAAATTTTATACGGTCGGAACCGGAATAAAAACTACTACCAAAATCAATAATGAAAAATATAGGTTGTCATTTAAAAAAAAGTCGATGACGTCATAACTTAAAAAAATAAATGACATAAGAAACTCAAAATAGACTGAAAATATTTGCTGAAGTCAAAATCGCTATATCCCTTCGAGACTTTTTCCAAAAAATTAATATCAACGGAATTCCTGAATTTATGCGTAACTTAATTTCCACACTGTATACATATGAATGTAACATTCAAGCGTAGCTTGACAATCACATAGAAAAACCTTTTATTTAACATTTCCAGCTAAAAGGCTTTATTTCACCGTCAAACAGTTTTTTAATCGTATTATAAATTTTATTTAAAAATCAAAAAAATTTGTAAAAAAAATGTTATGAATAAATTTTTTGCTGTCATTGACGCGTCAGACTGGGAAATCGGAAAATAATTTTCATCAGACAATATGAAAACTTGTTTTTGTATGTTTTAATAAATTAATACAGCGAAAATCAGCTGGTTATTAATAAATTTTCTTATAGTCGTTTTTCCGACCTGTTCGAGATAGCGGACACGCCCAATGACCCACATTTATTGTCAGACAATTATTTTTCAGTTTCAATTCACGTTTTTAAGCTATTCTACTTGGAAAAATAACAGTATCTATACATTTTTTATATGCCGTCAAAATGACATGTTTCGGAAAATCTAGCGGGAAAACGCCCCAAAAAAACAAAAAAAATGATAGAGGAAAATGCTGTCAGACTAGGTCCAATGAAGCCATACACGAAGTTTGGAGAGAGTATGTATCAGCAAAATTTTTCCCGACGGGCACCTTAACTAATATTCCTGATCGCCAAATTCTGCAATTTTGCTCCAATTTAATCGATGCTACATATATCTCATACCGTTTCAAAGATTCCTGTAGTGAGACACGAATTTGTTACAGCCTGTATACCTACTACTGGTAATTTGCTTTGAATTTGTTACAAAATTGAGTTAGATGTAAAACACCAACCATATGATATAACCAAATTTTACGCATACAAAGGAATTACAAGAAATGATCCTCAGATATATACATAATTATTTGTTGTTTGAAAGAGTAACCTAGTATTTATTTGTTATTTGAAAGAATGACCCAGTCTCGGAGTTGGAATATTGAGTTCCAGTATCCTGACAACATTCATATTATTGTAATTAAAATTAAACTTGGGTAAAACATTAAAATATTTCTGCACATCATTCAACATTTATTTCATCATAATACTCAGGAATATTTATTTTAATGTTACTAATTCTATATGACCATTATTGCAATTAAACAATTATTACATGTTCATAATTATTTTGCCAAGGTTTTATTAGATGAACAATTAAATAATTATATAAAGGTTTTAAAAATTATTTTCCGTGCATAATTATAATTAAATAAACAACGTGGATTTTATTCTTCCTCAGAATTATGTCATAATAATTAAGAAGTAATTAGTTATATTTGCTGTGCCATTAATAAATGAATATTATTGTTGAATTTACTGCGTAGGAGGCCAATAAAAAATTGCTTTTCAAACAAATTTTAATATATTCAATTAAGTATAATAGAGAATTGTTTTTTTTTCAGGCTCTAATTAATATTCTGCGGATGGGGTTATTCCCCGAATTATTTTATCTTATTGTCAAGTCAGGGTCAAAGTGAAATAGCTTTGTCCTAGGGTCTACACCCACGCCTAGAATAAAAAAGTTGTAATAGTAACGGATGTGTCCCACTGCAAATATATATTTGATAATTTAATTACTGTTACTTTATTTTGCCTTAAAAGTATTGTAAAACAAGGCAATGCGTATACAGAGCGAACCAACTCACTAGATACGTGACTAACGGTATGCGCAGTTTACAGTATTGCTGCCTAGCTCAAGAAGTCTAATTTGAATTATTTATTTATTTACGTATTATTTTAATTTTTTAGAGTAATTGATGTTATTTTTCATTATTATTTGTGAGATATTAATTTTCAGAGTTACTATTTGTATCGAAAGAAAAATAAATATTTGATTGAGGGCTGTGGATATTTTTCATAATTTTAATGTTTTATTATCTGTGGCGTCTCAGAAAAACAATGAAATTTAGAGACATTCAGATAATTTTAGTAAATACGTTAATACGCAAAGATTTCTTTAGATGAACGAACACCACCCACTTAAGCTTTAGCGGTACTGAAATTTCTTTTTCTTGTTGTCTGTTCCTCACAGCTCTGGGCAAGCATTCTGACGTAATCGTTAACTTTCGTTTGGACTTCGTATTCAGACGGGCAACTTTAAACTGCGCATACCGCTAGTCGTATCTAGTGTGTTGGCTCGATGTGCATAGAAGTCGCACATAGATATGTGTGTGCAATGAATTAAGGAAGTTGACACATGTGTTTAATACGTCATAGGTGCAGCCTCATTCATTTTAAATGAGGGCGCTGGTATCCATCCATGTGTTTCCCATGGCGATGTGGGTCTAAGCTTATTTTTGAAACAGGATAGTTCAATGATATTAAAATTAAATTATACCTAGGGAATCTGGCTGTCATGACGTAAAAAACAGAAGCAGACTGCAAAACAGGACAGACAGTACGGTAAACAGCATTTACCTTGTAAACCTATTGACATAACAGTTCTTTCCTGTTTCACTACCTTTGTTTGTCTTCGCCTATCACCGTTTGGTGTTTTTTCAACGACATGTATTTCGTCACAGCGGCTTTACCCGTATGGCCCTATAATAGACAGTCTACCGTTCCACAATTTTATGATGTTTATCATGACGCGAACTGCCTCGGCATTTCTTACTTTCACTAACGCACTACACGGAAAATATTGAATAAATAAAAAATGTCTATACTCGCCGTAGCTTGAAAGTTCTTGAACTGAACAAAATTGATAAATGATGTAGTGCAAATAAACAAAATAACCCCCTCCTATTAAATAGAAGGTCAATCGAGCAGGCAGTCGGCTAACAATGTCCTTTGTTTAGGGAATATGATTTACATGCAAAAAATTAATTATTTAATGTGTACACTGTCAAAAATTACAATTTATTATCATATCACGCGTTTTTTGGGAATATATAAAAATCCGTTTCTGGGATGACATCCAACCTCCCTAAGTATAAAAATTACATATCACTTTAATACACTTTGAGCTAACCTGTTTCAATAACAAGCTTGCTTCTTCATTGATTCCATACATGGATCAGTGCTCTCCAGTCATTAAAAGCGACGAAGCTGTATCTAGATATATAATAAAAGTCATAACTGCATGATATATTTCCTAGCCTTAGTTAATGGTGAAAACTTTAAAATGCTATAATTCCATAATGGAATACACTACACTCCGTTCATTCATATGAGTACATAAAAAATTGTTTACTTGAGGTCGCTGAACGACCCTTTGTCAATCTTCAGTCGTGCCTAGTACTCTAACATAGACGCGGGATGCATTATAAATGCACAAAATGCATTTATATAATACCGCGCGCCTATGCTAAAATTGTTTGTGCTTATATGAAATGAACAGACTATAGCGCCATCGGTTTTTTAAATTACCACTATTTTTTAAAAAGCCATACTTTTATTTGTTCGTAAAGTTTGTAGTTTTCATGTGAATCTAAAGAAACACGATTTATAAAGGAGCTGAGACTTGAATAAGTCGAAAATTGTTCATCTGACCAAAAACAGTTTTCACAAACTGTATCCAAAATTAAGCATAAATAACTTTTTTTTAAGGTAAACTTAGGTTAACTCTTATAACTTGTAATTAATGCTGGCAAAAATTGGAAAAAGTGAAACCGATTTATCGGTTTCTTCGAAACCGGTTACGGATGAAACCGGGTATTCAAATATAAATCAATACCGGTTTATCGGAAACCGGAATAACTCTATTGCCGAAAGACAAGCTAAATATTATTTTATTAAGTTATTATAGGTACTTTTGTTCACTTTGGTACAGAAAAAAAATATTGAACTGGAGAATGTTGTTTAAACGTCATTTTGTCCGCTTGAATGTATCTAGCTTTCTTTTTTACATTTTATTGTCAGTCACATTTTCTACACTCATATTTGTTCTAGTATGTAGTGAGTAAACGATGGGACGCAGTACCTGTTATGTTGCAAACTTAATATAACCTCCAAAGCAGAAAAAAACAACACAATCTAGCCAGCACATAACTTTCTTATACCAGTATATATCATCCTGATCTAAAAAAATCATTCTATTGAATTCCTCACTTGCCTTAATTAAATTTTAATAGCGTACCTTGAAATGCTTCATTAAAATTTTTAAATAATTAATTACCAGTGTCATTCGATACTCTCAATAATAATTCATGTCATATATTTTAATAATTTTTTCTTATTGACATTGACATTTTTGTAACTGAATTAGTCATTTCAAACGTCAAACTGCTAAATTTATCCTAACCCCATTTTATTAGGTCAAATGTGTAAAAAATTTTAGTTTACATCAGTTTTATAATAAATATATTTCATTGGCTTGATATAGTAGACCTGATTTATAATCTTTCATCACAAATATATTATATTGTAGTCAAAAACAAAAATGTTTGCCTCCCGTGGATCTCCTTTCAGCTTGCCAACTTTGCTCATCACTGAAATTATCATTGTCTTTGGCTTTTAGAACATGTGTACCGAATTTGAAAGCTTTATGTCAAAAACTGTGGCTGCTATCGCGATACTGCAGACATGCAGACAGACTCTTTTCGACAAAGTTATGTTTTTTCATTATAATTCGTCGAGATTCATCCAGAAATGCATTAAAAAATTTTAATTTTTTTTCCCGAAATTGTACCTTTCTTCCTTCTTTCATTCATTGCGTCTCTTCTGGTGGTACCACATTCACCAAATTTAATGTGTCACCTAAAATGTTGTTGATAATCTTAACTGCCAGATTTGGGAAGTTTCCCATTAGTATTTTTTGAGTTATCGCGGATACACACATACACACACACACACACACGCATCGACAGACGTCATTCGGAAAATAGTCAAAATGGATTCAGGAGGGTTCAAAACGTATTCATCAATCAAAATCTCGAGGTCGAGAAAAATCACAATTACTATATTTCCTTATATTAGGTATAAGAAAGTAAAAATCACCACAACTCACCGGGTAACATTTTATTTGGTATAATATGTATAACAGTAGTTATAATAATTGTTAACGCAGTTTTAATTTTATTAAATTATGTCATGAATGTCAAATTAAGCGTTTTTCATCCATGGCTAACCTGATAACCTGGCAGATGCTGGCAGTATAAAATTTGCAAGAAATAAAAAACAGTAAAAGATAAACTGCAATATATCTATACATCTGAAATGACAAAAGAACACAGATTTCAAAAATGTAAAAAGATATAGGGTGTTCCATTAAAAAAAATGTAAGTTTGGTTTGTCCCACTTTTATGGGATTACCTGTATATTCTTTTCAGGGATTCTAAAATAATTTATTTGATTCACTACAACTTTTATTTCAAGCATTAAATGAACAAATTTAGAGGTGGGCCTTTTCGTTGGACAACCCTGTACATGCACTATAATAATTGATATTAATTCATAAAAACAACCCCTCAAAACTATTATAACATATAAAAAAACAATGAAAAATTACATAGAATGTTCCGGCAAACTGTCAAAATAACGTGGTTTCTAACACATTCAACGCAGACTACTAGATTGCGACAGCGTTGCCTCGTTATTTCGCGGCTTATTAAGAGTCCGCTGTGCATATTCCTTTACTAATTTTCCATGTCAGTAATATGCACAATTTTAAGTTTACATGTTCTACAAATTTTTCGTATATTTTTAGTTTAGTAAAATATGTATGGAATGTTTATCTTCTATCCCTATCACTGTTGTCGATCATTACATTACAACTTCCCACCCTGTACATCGTTCCTCTTTCCACTCTTGCGTTTATATTGCAGTCGGTATTATACGCAAACCTTAATAAAACATTAAATTTTATATTGACAATAAGGTATGAGCTAATTTGTAACCTAATATACAAATTTGCTGTTTTAGAAATCGACACTGGGATCTAGTGATGATAAGGACGGGTCCGCATCGGGCAGTATTTTTAATTCGGTAGCTAAATTGTTAAGACAGTGTTTCCGCTTAGATGATGATTAAATCATTCGGTTAGTTAAACAAACTCCGCTCCCAACATAAGAAGCCGTGGGCGAGCGATGTTATTGGAGATATTGATTGATTAACACAACTTACTTTGTTTTTCACCCTTTGTATAGTTCAACTGCCAAGGGTTATACAAATGTCCCGCACGAAATTGGGAATCATGGATGAATAGCTTATACAAAAACATATACAGAATATTCAAATACGTTTTCCCAATTTGTATTCTCTTTTTTTAATGCTGATCGAATCGAACATTAAGTAAAAAAGAAAAAGGGGGCGATGGTCAGATATATCCATCGATGATACATATAAGGGGTGTGTGGGGCGGGCAAGTGGATCTATTTTAGATGCAAACAGCCAATATCGAATGATATGAAGTATTTAAATTTGGCGAAGTTGAATTCACATATCCTAAAGCTATCGACGCCCTGGGGAGATAGAAACGCGAATTTAAAATATTCCAATTTGACTTGGACGCAGATAAGTTAGAGGAAAGCCGACCAAATCACTTTTACATGTTGAAAATGGTCCAACTAGAGAACAAACATGGTTGGACGACACGAATAGTATTGCTATACGACCGCCACCCCCGTTTAAGTATCGCCATTTCTTTAAACCGCTTAAATTGTCTCTAGAATAAATCGAATAGACGCGTTCTAACTGCTTCGTTTGTCTTGTGAATGGTAAAATGTCATTGCCGTTGGAATACATTAACAATGGATCACACTGCTGGAATATCTATCTTGGTCTTAGTCACGGTCGTAACTGTGAAATTGTATTGTTAACAATTAAAGCATCGCTATTTTAAAGATATAAATTACCAAATTTAGAAGAGCACAAAAATATCTTCTCGTTAAAATCTGACATGAGGTCACTTAGTCGTTGGAATTTTGTAAAGAATTCTTTTTTGTTTAATATATTTTTTTAGGCATTTAATAATAAGAAGGTAAAACCACATAAAAATACAAATTAAATTGTTTGATTGGACAAAAACAATTAAATAACAAAAACGCAACAAGCTGCCACCACCAGATGGTGTTTCCTCTAAGTAGCTGATTTATGTTAACTCCATGTTACTAACTAGACTCCATTTACCTGTTCTGTAATGTACTGATGAAGGCTAATAGCCAGAAATCGGTCTGCGGATGGTGTTTATATCTGCCTACATGGTAGTCCATGGATTTGGATTAATCTCGTAATGGTAGCAGCTGGTTGTAATTATTGCTTCTTCCAGTCCTTCTGCATGGTCTTGTCATGATTATTGAAAGTCGTGCTTGCATGCAGACATACTCTACACATTCTTGTAGTTTTATTCGTTTGATTTATTTTAAAGGATCGAAAATAGGAATTTTGGTAATTTTTACTTTTTATTTCATTAAAAAAAAATCAAGTGGATTAATTAAATCAAGAATAATAAAAGCGTCTCTAAAATAAGATGCATTTTCATTTTCATAGAATTAGTATTCTTACAAATTTTCAATAATGTTGTGGATACCTTGTCTGTCTGTTTTTCTGATTTCTCGCACCCAAATTATTTAAATTATTGATGTAAAATTTCATATTTAGGTTTCTGGTATTAACCGATAAACTCTAATCTATTAAGAGTCAAATCTGTTTGCAGAGTGGGACTGAGACGAACAAACAGCTTCACTGCAGAATTTACGGTGAAAGGGTGGGGTTTAGATCACTGCGCATCCAAAGTCAACTGCCCATCTAGACTGACTAGTACGCGTAGTACCCTAGGGATGGCTGATCCAAATATTTTCATGGATCAGTTCCAACCTGATTCAGTACAGTTCTTAGTCCGGACATACCTATTCGTGCTTTGAGTAAGTCCCTTCTAGCGGCTAGTGAAGGGCTGGAGGGGTACCCGTTTGTGGACTGTTTATTGTAAGCACTTTTATTGAACCAAACATTTTACAAATTTGAAAGCTATATTAATTCTTGTTGTTGCTTGGATGCTTTGATCCGTGAATGGTATATTCAACAAAAATATTTATAGAGTGAAATTAAAAATAATAACGCTTAAAATTTTTTCTTAATTATTCACTTTTAGGAAACATATCACAGATAAGTATAACATATATTTTTAAACAATTATTTTCCCGACTATTTGCCAAAACGCTGAAACTTGGATTACAAAAAAGATAATATGCACATTATGTTCAGTGTGACTCGATAATATTTTTAATTTCAACTATTCTGTTCAGGAAAACCAAAAATAAATAAAACAAAAGTACTCACCAGTGGTACAATCACTTTAAAAAACTTTCAAACATCCACCGACACGTGTTTCTGCTTTTAATGTTAATATTTTTCATTTCACTTTATATTTTAAACTTTTACCAAGAAGAGGATACCTAATTTGTTTTTAAAAATATTTACAAGAATACACATGTAAGGTCTGGGGTGCGTTCTCTTTGACACTAGTTCAATACTGGCAAAATATAATTTGTTGTAAGAGATTGTTTACATTCAGTGGCAAATTATTGCTGATGCATCAATCAATAATAACGTAGGTTATATGAGCAGTCACTTTCACCTATTTTAAAATAAGTGTTGAATCGTACAACGTACGAAGTACGATTACTGATGCGAGTGATGTGTCAGAAAACGATATTACTATTTAGTTTATTAGTGGTCACAGAATTGATCCCTGGGGAACTAAATTTTAAATGCGTGGGGGAAAATAAGTTGTACGTTAAATATTTCCCAGCACTGTGTAATTGTTTTCAGTTGCCATGCCAATATATTTCATGAAATCTAGCTGGAGCATTTTAAAATTACCGACTGTGCAAGATCCTTTTGTACATATTTCTCTATAAGTTTAATGGCCATACTTTTTTTTAATAAATGAAAAGTTCATATGTGGGTTAACTTTGCTGTCACATTTTTAAATTGAAAATTTATGTCCTACATTAAATCACCCGATTTACTTTTTTAATTCAATAATATCAGTTACATTTGTGTTGAAAAGGGTGGATTTTTAAATAGATGAAATATTTGAAATGGGGCGACACGTGCAAATGTGAACGATCCTTACACCCTTAGTTTAATAACCAAAAAACTTTAAAATAAATCCAATCCCCAGCAGTAGATAAATGTATAGTATATAGATTTACCAACGGCTTGTTCTTTTGTTTAACCAGTTTTTGCCTGCATAGCATCCTAATCCTGGATTTAAGAAACAACAGTAATAACGAGACCCTCAAGCGGTACCTTTGATATTTATTTAACAAATCAAGTGTACTATTAAATATTTTACAGCCAACATAGTACATTGTAAAATTTTAATGTGGAAATACCTAGTAATTTTCTCTTACCGAAAATAACGTACAAATTATTCCGTCACGGTACTAATTTATTGTTAAGTTGTTTTATGAAACAAATATCTGGTAACTGTTCGACAGACAAATAAGGTGAAACTAGTGGTAATGATAAAGAAATATTTATAATATGCACTTGCATACTTAATTTTGAGTCAGGTAAGCATAATGAAGAAAAATTAAAAATTTCGTTTCGAATGATTTATAACCAATAAGTTCCCAGTAAACATTTTTCATAAAATTAGTTATGACTCGACTTGGGAAAAGACGAATTTACTTATTGGGGTAATTGTGACTGTAAAATTGACTGGAAATATACACTTCCCATAGAAATTTACCAATTGGTCTTATTTTATATTTTTTACGTAAATAATACCAGTAAATCTACCTCACTTTATATTCTGTTTAAAAGTAATTTTAAACAAAGCAACAAGGGAAACACAACTAAAAAAATCTACCACTTATTACCTTAAGGGTACATTTCTATTAAAGTCGAAATGGGTACTATAATTAGGTAATATTTACCTTTTCGGTGACTGGAAATTGTCATAATGGTAGAATATCCTAACTAGGTAGATTTTGCTGGAAATCTTACGTAATTTATACCTACATAGCAACCTATTTGATCGCCTTTATTACGCTCCTTTAAAGTAATATTAGGGCGACAACGTCGATAAATTCTACCTAGCTTATCTACCTGATCTGAACCATTTAGTTAATTATCGTTTGTAGTTACATTTTCAAAACCAGTTAACTTTAAGATCAAATTAGCGCAAGACGCCATATGTTCTTACCACTGTTGGTAGAATTCAAAATTGAAATTTTCAAAATGAGCTGGAAACGAACTGATGAAAAGGTTTAAAAAATAAATAATTACATGTGTTACGTCATATTCAACAAGTATAACATACTTTTAGCTCAAATTATAATTATATTTTTTTTAATTGATAATATGAATTTTCTTATTAATGAATATTTTAGAGGTGCATGGTAATTTTCGATGTACAGGTGCTAATATACACGAACAAATTTGCGGCGTATTAATTTCAACAACAGGGAACTTCAGATACAACGCAATTAAACTGGATTTATTTTTATCACTGATATTCACTTATTTTCTATCTTACTATGAATTAAATATAATGTTGCTACTACTTATAGAGAATAATAACAAATACATTTCTTTTTTTACTTGGAGTCATTTTCTTGGAATGGGTTGGAACCTTTGATGTGCATATAACACTGACGTAGTTTTCCATGGACATGATTAAAACTAGTTGTAATCAACACCAGAGAATGCTAACTTGGTTGGCGAAACACGCGTCGAGTGTAGTATATGATGTTTTGGTGTTTCGTGAAAAACTACGTCAGTGTTGTTTGGAGTCATTTGCCATTTGCACATAAGTTCGTAGATTTTACCCAAAAGTAATCAACTCGATGTCGAATTGACGACGAAATGAAGTCAAATGTACCTAAACACGTATTAGTAACCAAACATACTGTGCAACTACAAGAGAGATGTAATTTTACCTATCGATTCCACGTCGCGTCAACGTAAATTTTACTTAAATATGGTTAATTCGAATTTTGCGACTAAATTTATTATAACTAATTTAGGTAGTCTCGACATCAAATTAAACCAAAATGTTTGCCGAGTTAAATTTTTGTCAAACTTATTTATCTTAAAAATAAGCAAATTATTTAAGGTTTCAAATAATTCATTCAGGAAATTCATCATAAGCTAACTAACTACTAGTCATTATCTACCTGGGTCCATGTTTTTTAAAAAAACAGCTTTAAGATTTGGAAACTGTCTAATTTATGAGGTGTGCTTAAGGTGGTTACGAAAATATCAAGTGACGTTTCAATTTCTTGAAACCTCATCAGACTTTTTTCGTAATGCGACTTATTCAATTTAACACAATATTTTAGCATAAAAAATTAGTATCACAATACAGATAGTTTTTAAAATATTGGCATATATCAATCCTTTTGAGAATTGCAAGGGTATATAAAAAAATAACTTCAATGAAATATAGTTGAAAAAGTACCTCTGTTAGCTGCAGTAACGGCTAGAATGTTATATAATGGAAGCGTAATTTCGTGAGTCCAGAATTTAAACATTCAAATATTTATCACTGTAGAAAGGGGCATCATGGTAGCTTGCACCTGATTGGTTCAATCATATCACTTGACACATGATTCGTTGTACACAGCACGGAACACAGAATGGATAAACCTTTCTGGTATGTCCATTCATCACATCATCGACATCCTCATCAACCGCAACCACAACCGCTACCGCGACTTCCAACGTGAGCAACGAGGCATCTTTGGCATGTCCGTACCCTTGTATTTTAGGTGTCCAACTATACGTATCTAATCCGTTTTCTAAATTAAAAACCTGCTAAACCCTACCTATTTTCGTTAATAATTGTCTTTATTTCATTATAAAAGATCCTTCAGACTGGTCACAGTATAGAAGAACCTTTCAAGTCAAACGTTAGAAATTCTGTTGTGATAAATTGGATAAAGAGCAATTTTAAACTTATTACTCCGACTCTCAGCTAATTCTATTTTGCGCCCGTCGTCGTATAAAACGGTTCAGTTGTTATACTATAGGCATTCAACTCCTGTTTGCTCTAAATAAAATCTAATTTACAGTGCATTAAAGTGCCTTGTACATTAATCTACCGAATCTCTACCAAGCAATCAACCAAGGAATTTCGTGTTTAATTTTCCTTGCGAGCGCCCACTTTGATATTAATAGAGATCTTACATAAAACGGGTAATGAGAGTGGTTTGGGTTAAATAAGTAATAAACCTTGTATAAGTGAAATGCAACGCCGCCTTCTCCGGGGGTTGGTTTCTATAGCGCAGGTCTTAATCGACGCCGCCTCCGATGTGCACGTATAACATCCGCCAATTAGCCGCCACCGCACCCGACTGGATTGGGCCAGAAAACACAGTAATTACCTACAAGGAGGAAATTTTGCACAAAACTACTCTCTGTTTCCTTGCAAAGGACAACGCCTTGATTATAGCAGGTGTTAAGCGAAAATCCCGAGATGTTTTTTGTAAAAGTAAATTAAGCCTTAGAAAAGCAGTGAAATTATAAACAGAATGCTTTATTTTTATCACAAAAGACTGCTTGCTGCCTCTTCTACCTCGTATTTATTATTCACAACGTAGGCTACGAACAATGTCGGTGCATTCACCATTTTCTATACAGAAAAATGTAAACTAAATTATATTGTCGATTGTTTTCTATTTAAAATTGATTAACCGTTTTTATTTTCACGAATCTGGCAGTTTTCCTGTGCGTAAATAAAAATTATAAGTAAAACAGAATTTTTTTTGGTTGACTTACAATTTAATGTAAATCTATCAATAAAGCTTAGGCGTTATACAGGTTGTCTCGAAATAAAGGGGACACACTTTAATACAGGTATAACCAAAAATTCTTATTTTGTTTTTGACGTTTTAAAAATTTTCAAATCGTAATACTAGATCTCGAAATACGATATTATACGAATTTTTTTCTCAAAACTTGTCTAGTTCGCATTAAGTAAAAATCGCTGAGGTCTTGGCTTGTACCTTTTTCGTAAAACTCAAAATGTAGGATTAGGTCTTTTATATGTACCGGCTGTACCACTTAAGATGTAAGTCCACATAAAAACTTTATTATCTTAGATACAGAAAAAGTTTTGTACGAATGTTGCTGTACAGGGTAAACCCGTGAGAATTCCCACCCCTCTTTTCTCCGTTATTTTTGGAGTTGGAAAGACGTTTTAAAAAACAGATTTTAGCGAATTTTATGAATTTTTTTACGATGACCTCTGTGAATATACATGGTGTTGTATAAAAGCGTGATCAAACCAACTTATATTTTTTAAATATAACACCCTATATATTTTTAGTTATTTGAAATCTACGGGAGAAAATGAAGAAAAGAGGGGTGGGAATTCTCGCGGGTTCACCCTGTACATCAATTGGACTACAAATTAATACAATCAAAACTTATGCAGTATGTTTAAATTTTCCTTAGTCAAATAAAGTTGTATTTTCTAAATGGAACCCCTATATATTACTATACTTTTAGAATCCTTGAAAAGCATTTTTCTCAAGGACTCCAAAAATATAATAATAAATAGGGTGTTCCATTTAAGAGAATAGAACTTTATTTGACTTCGGAAAATTTTAACATCCTGTATAAGTTTTAAATACATTAAATTGTAGTCCGATTGATGTACAACAACTGTTGATGGTGTCGATGTAGCTTAGTCGTGTATTCCTCATAAACCTTGTATATAATGCGACAAGACGTATGGCGTCGGAACGCCACGAACATCATTTGGAATCACATTTTCATGTAAGCTGGTCCGGAACTAAAATAATTAAAGTGAATTATTCTGGGCTGCCATATCTGTAACGTATTAAATAAAGTTGCTCAAAAATTTTATCAAAGTTTAGAAACTCGATACAATTCTAAAATTGGATAACGACTTTAATATTCGAGTTAAGCACCTTTACTAAATAAATTTCTGTTATTTATACATAAGATGTTTCGCATGTCCCCAGCCGTTTCATCCTATAAGGCACGTCGCGGTAAATGATATGAATTGTTAATATTTCAGTTGGTTTGGAGAGATGTGGCCTGGCTGCAATCGCGGGAGAAGAATTCGCTACTCCAGGGAAAACACAAGAAAACGAGACATGGTAATAAAAAAGTAATCATGTCAAAGGCATTTGTTCTCTTCTGAATGATAAAAGGACGAGTTGTCCCTGAAGCATCTAATAACCTGGATAATTTTATCATCTCTCTTGTTTGTCGGCAGGGAAAATTAAAAATTTTATGTTTTTCATGCCAGTGTCCCCCGATAAAAATTAGAATAGAACGAACATAAGAAATCAACTTTACTTTGAAAACAAAAGAAAAATACGGTTAGCTGGGGAGAAGTAAAAAATGGAAACTAATCTCACACTGACAAATCGTACATCGTTGTTGTCATATAAATAAACGATGTTATATAGATGATACTTCACAGATACTTGGCTGCTTTAATTACTAATACTGGAAATAGCACATTTTTTCTATATCATTCGAAAACATTTTAATATCTCATATATTACGCGGCGAAATTTAATTGGTTCACACAACAGTGTAAATATGAATTTATTCTACAGGAATTGTCGGAGAAAAAATCATGATTTCATTCGCTAACAAATTATTCAGGATGAGGCGCATTTTGACCCTACTAACAAAGAAATTTTAGATTTGTGGAATTAAAAATTCTTCAGCGACAAATTTAGCCAAGACGCGTTACTTCTTGGTGCGGTTTTACCCTAGCAATACTGTCGAAAATTATTAACTTTTGATTTGATTAATATAAGGTTTTTTATATTTTTGCAAAAAATAATTAAAAAGAATAAATAAAAACGTTATAACTTCTTAAACATGGTACCAACTTATGGCTCACCCTGTAAGTATATAATCTATTTGTTTTTGCAATAATAATTCTTACTACTGGCACAATTCTGTTTAATCTGAAGTTATCACGTAAATTAACCACAATTTTCTACAAACTATTAGAAAAAAAAAATGTCTACAAAATTCTTAAATAAAGGCTGTTTTTGTCGAAATGATAAAAAATAATTTATTCAGTCGTAGAACTCAGAAACATTTTAAATGGGGATAATAAAGCCTCGACTAAGTTTAATTGTTTATTTTCAAAGCAAATTTCCAAATGAAAGGGAAAATTCAAGCTAAAATAATTACAGAATCCCTTTATTTCATATTTACATTTTTTCCTTTATTTCTACCATATTTTTTTCAGAGAATAGATTCTAAAGCGGAGAAGATAACGTGATTTTCAGCGACCATAAATACATTTAGGTTGATCAGAAATCAATAGTAAAGGAGATATTCTTTTACTAGAATCAAGACAGAAATGAAAAATTTTGCCAATTCAAGTTTTTTTAAAAATTTAGATAACTTTTATGGTGTCGCGCGTTTAAATACAGTTCTGTTTTACTAAATTATTTATACTTTACAGGGTCTTTGAAAAAACATGCAGCTTGCTCAGTTGGAGATTCACAATCCGAAAATAATAGAAAATGCTCCTATAAACATGAGCCCGAAACTCGTCGTTACTGAAATACAGGGTGTTACCCAAACGCACGTCCCCGATGGAAATAAATTAAATTCATTTAATTAAAAAAAAAATACTTTCTATGCAGTACTTACCCCAAATTTCAACACAATACCTCCAAGCAGTTTTTAGATTTTTAGGAAACACACTATATTTTCTGTAACATTTAACATTCTGTATCTCAGTAACGATGAGCGTCTAAATTCATATTCATCGGAACTTTTCTGTTATTTTTGGATTGTGAATCTCCACCTGAGCTTTGCTGCATGTCTTTTGAGACACCCTGTATATAGAATGTAATTCATATCAACATTTTTAACTAACTAAGCAAGTAATGTAACTACTAGTGCTGCGTACATGTTTTTCCTGTCGATAGCTCGTATTCTACAATAATATACCGATAAATCGCAGATTCAGATTCGGTGAATTGGAAGTTAGTGAATAAAATTTTTCAAAGTAATAACTAAAGCTGCAAATCGTTTCTGTGTATCATGGTCGTAGAGTACAAATGTACTTACTGTCGCCAGCATTCACCTTGACCGCGAAACTCTTTCTCCAGTCCAGTCTATTATTAGCTTTCGAGTTGTGTACACGTTAAGTCACTTGGGCGTATTGCATATTGTTTTTGTTTTTATTTTATTTGTTGTACTGTATTGTTGATATTAATTTAATAATAAAGCATGGCAGACGTACGAAGGGGTAGAAAACCGCCATTTGCTGACAAAGTGAATAAATTCCTAGGCGAATTCCCGGATTCATTCTATGATGGTGCTACAATAATTTGTAAAGTGTGCGAGAAAGATTTGATATGCTGGGATGAGAGTGATTGTGGACTTCACGTAAATAGTGTACACCATAAAAATGAAAAAAATGGCGTGCCTTCGACAACGATTTACTATTAATGCTGATTGCCTGTGATGTTCCGCTGCACATACTCGATAAACAACCATTTCGAGAGTTCTGGAATAAATACAATGCCCAGGTGATGTTACCAAGTCGCACAACGTTATGTAACTATCTACCAACTGTACACGTAGACATGGTAAATAAGATGAAATGTGAATTAAAAAATACACGGCTATGGTTATCTGTTAATGAGACAACAGATTGAAAAAAAAATCCTATTTTAAATGTTATAGTACGAGTACTGGACCCTCTTAAACCGACAGTTCCACTGTTACTAGCTAGTAAAAGACTAAGTCAGTGTACTAGCGAAACAATTACCAGGGTGATGCTGGAGACATTAGAAAAATTTGAACTGTCAAAAAGTCAAGTATTGATGTTTGTGACTGATGGCGCCGTGACAATGCGTTCGGTAGGCCGTTCTTTGCAAGAACAAGGTTGTACGTTTATAAATGTTACGTGTAAAGTGCATGCTTTACATCTTGTGGCAGAAACTATTCTAACAAGTTTTCCAGAAGTGGATGCATTAATAGCAAGTACAAAAAGAGTGTTTCTTAAATCTCCTAAACGTCTCCGTGCATTTCATAGCAAGTGTCCCGGTATTCCTGAACCACCACAACCGATTCTTACACGTTGGGGAACATGGTTGCAGGCAGCGTTTTATTATGCTGACTTTTTCAAACAAATAAAAGCTGTGATACTACAATTCAATCCAGATGAGGCTGCAGCTATTAAGGAAAGCCAAACAAAATTTGAAAATATTTCCGTTGAAACAGCTTTAAAAAATATTGCGAAGAACTATAAACCATTACATGAAAGCATAAAAAAATTAGTAAACAGTGCGTTGTCGTTAGCGGAGTCACTGCAAATAGTGGACGAAGTAAACCTACTGCTACACGCTATAGGTGAGGCAACAAATGAGCGCGTTAAAGAAAAGTTCGCAATTGTCTTAAATAAAGACACCGGTTTTACCAAATTAAGACAAATATGTGATGGTGCAGCCCCAGATCCGTTAAGTACATTCAAAGACTATTTTACGTATGCGTGTATTACATCAGTAGATGTCGAATGGTCGTTTTCAAAATATAAGAATATAGTTTCACCAAAGCGAACATCACTCATGGAGACAACCATAGAAACATACCTGATACTGCAAAATGGCTACACATCTTCTCCAGTTTGTGATAAGCAAGCTAGTTCATCAAGCTAGTTAAGAGTGTAAGTTTTACATACATTGTTATAAATTATAACGGTTTATTGTTTCTCGTATTAGTTAATTTCGCGTACGCCTCTGTCCCACGGAACATTTTTGACAGCCCTAGTAATAACATTAATTTTTTATAATTAAGCGGAACATAATAAATAGCGCATATGCAAAAGTATTTTTAGTATTGCATATTACATAATTTCAATGCGATGAATTCTATTGTGCAATTTTACATACAAACCAAATTGGGAGTTAAAACACACATACAGACGTACAGAGAAAATATCTGCTTTTCTGACATTTGAATACAGAGTGTTGTGCATCAGCAAAAAATAAACAATACTTAAATTATATGTTTGGTTATAAAACCGGGTGTAACCTACCAACATCATAAACTTAATGGTAGGCAAATAATGGAAATATAATCCTATTTACCTGTGCTCAAAATTACTTTCTTAAACAGTGTTAAGCCTTCAATGAAAATAAAATTAAGGTTACTACCTGTTGTATACATTGAGTCGTTCTTTTTTTATATCATCAATATTTTAACAGATTATCACCTTTCTCTAAAATAAAAGATTGAAATTGTTTAGATCCCCCATTTTTTATCGGTACGCCTATGATAAACACTCAATTCTTTGAAATTAAAGTCATATTTTAAAAGGTTTTTTTTATTCTTACTTTATCCCCATGTGCTTTACTTTTTAAGAATTCCGTTTATTGGTATCTTCTAAAGATTAGTAGAATGGTATTATAAATTATCATCCTCAGATCAAATAAGAAATACGTGTATACAAATTGGAAGAAAAGCCGCCAAATTCATCTTGAAAATTTGAGCATTTTAAGTAACTGAGTTTAGTTACCATAGGCGTACACATAAAAAAAAGTTGGAGGCTAAATGGGACACGTGGCCCTCAATTTTAATCTTACAATTTGAAGAATATAGTCATAATTTTTAGAATATCGATTATAAGATATTTACAGATTTAGGGGATACACCAAATAAAATCATTTTTATTTTCACCTTTTAAGGTTCTAATTTCATCAAGGATGAATTTTTGAGGTAAAATGTGTTGCATATCATTATTACCTGCTTAGATTCTGTTTTGCGACATGCTTTTGTTCCCCCCTGTATATTTATTAGGATTCGTTAAAAAAATTCCCAACAAAGAAGTTAGATCTGAAATATCTTTGTCGCCATTTACAATCATGTTACGATTACAAAATAAATCGATACCAGATAATAGTAATTAACTACAATATAATAAATATTCGTTTAACCGGCAGTTATTTTCAAATTAGATATGCATAGATAATATATTATTAACATATTTATGTATTTTATATAAAATAAACTATAGCCGACATTTATTCAACTCCTCGTGACTTTATTAATCAAATTATACAATTTATATTCATCAATTTTATTTTGTCTAAAGAAAGATTAATTTGATTTCCTTATTCATCTTATTGGTTGCTTTTGAGTCACTGTTATTAGTTATTTATGGTATTGCTTGATAATCATCCTTTTTGGAGAATTTTTTTACAGCTGACTGACACCATTTAGACAGTTTTATTTATTCAATGGCAATTTGGACAGCCCTCAAACAAATGATATAAATTCTATGCTCAGGAAAATATAATTTGTTAATGTAACCTGACTGATTACTGTTATTATACAGTATAAACATTTTTGACTGACTCGTTCATTGCTTATAAACATTCATCAATTTACAGAAAAGTTAGGAAACAAAATTTTGGTTTACATCCTAAAAACTTAAAAGCATCGAAATTTGGTCCATTCGATTTTTTTTGTTTTGTAAAATTGATATCGAGGTGTTTTACTCTATTTTTTAAATGGGCGAAACCCCCCAACCCCCACCAATTTGAAATTATCCTTTTTGATAATAATTTTAAATGATATCGAGGTCCGACAGACACAATCCCTTTTAGAAACATCCTATAATAATATAACAGTGTTTTTTATGGGATTATTGCTACAAAATAAAGAATTCGTGGCTTGTTGAGACTCACAATCTGAACTCCTTAAATAGTAATATGGATTAAATTCTCGGCAATAAAAATTGTGTTTGTAGGTAATTTATTGACAACTTCATGCGTCTGGCAATAAACCAGTTTTATTACAATCGAAGCTGTGAGAAAAATAATTACAGACGGCTATTAAAAAAGCATAGACACGAAACCTAACTAAATCGTAAAAACGTGAAACAAAACATAAAGCCAGATTCAGCCACTTTTTAGCCGGTCCTAAGCCCTAAAAAACTGTACGACGTTCCATGAAAGACAAAGATTTAAGTCGTCAACAAAAGACGTCTATCTTGATGGTCAACTGTCACCCATCAATAACTTGTTCAAGAAAATATCCGTCGATAATTTAAAATTCACTGATGGGCCGTCTAAACAAAACATGTTTTCGATGTACCTTAAATTAACGATTATTTTTTTGCCTAGACCCTGGAATATCAAGTAGTGATTTTAAATTTGGCATAAAATGAAAATGGAACAGCTTTGACAACGCATCAACGTAGCAGCGGCCATTTTAAATAATTAGCAATTCTAAAGTTTCATTTGTTTATTCCAGTCCCAGACAAAAAGAATATCGGTGACATATTTAAATATTTAAATAGCGAACCGACGATTTAAACCAGTTTGACGTTTTATGTCGACGCAGTTCATCATTTTAAATGAGAAACGCAGGGGCGTCCACAAAATTTAATTACCAGAGCTCTCTTCAATACGAGGCGAGTAAATAAAAAAAATTATGTTGCAGAAGATGGGTATTTTCTTTATAATTAAATTAATAAAATAAGAGTGTAGTTGGAGAATCGTGACGTCAAAAAGGTCGACAATCTTTTAATTACAAGAGAACTGCCCCTTTATACAACATGAAGATGATACTTTTTTTTATTTTTTTCCAAAGTTCAGCATTTAATTATTAAATTAATAAAAAAATATATATATAATGTAGCGGGAGAACCGTGACGTACAAAAATAGCAAATTGCCTAAAAATTAGGTAAATAACTAAATACTGGATGTCTCAAAACTAGCGTCCGTCTTCTTAGAGATCGATTCAACAGGAACAAATCGAAATTGCGTGACAAAATACCCAATTACTTGTCTTTACCGAGATATTGGACAAGCAAGACATTATACCCTGAACTCGATAATTTTCAATAGAAATAAAAAATAATCGATTTTAAAAATATTAATTTTTTATTATTTTGAAATTTATTATTCCACAAAAAATCGTGCATGTTAAGACATTTTGTTTAAACACCTGGAGTAAGTTTCCCAAGAAAATTCTATTCTTTCTTAATAAAAAAACCGCTACCAATTACTTGGGGACCACAACTTCCTCACCGTAGTAAAACTCGACGTGTGGTGGAGTTTATAATAAATGTAATTTTTGACGTTTCTAAGTCACATTTTTTTAAGTTTCAAAAAAGTCACATTTTGACATTTTAAAAAAGTCACTTTGACGTTTCAAAAGTCACATTTTTTTGACGTTTCAAAAGTCACATTTTTTGACGTTTCAAAAGTCACATTTTTTGACGTTTCAAAAAAGTCACATGTTGACGTTTCAAAAAAGTCACTTTGACGGTTCAAAAAAGTCGCATTTTTTTGACGTTTCAAAAATTACGACCGATTTTGCTCATGAATGAACTCAATCTCTTCCTTGACCTCTTGAATGTGTTTACCAAATTTGAAAGCTTTATCTCAAAAACTGTAGCTGCTATGGCAAACCAGACAGACAGACACACACAACATTTTTTTTTGTCTGAAATTTTGTGTATCATAATTCGTCGAGATTCGTCCAGAAATGCAATAAAAATTTTCAAAATATTTTTCACGAATACATACCTCCTCACTGAGGGATGAGGAAGTAATTAGAGAAATTTTGAAAAAAACAATAGTTCTTTATATTAAAAAATTGCCACTTATCCAGCAATACGAATTATCGAGTAAATTTTAAAAAATACAGTTCTAAATGGATTGAATAATATAGCCACACATTTCGAAGAGAGCTGCTGATATTTTATTAAATAATATTAGTTTTGCTAAGTTCTTTTAATATTGGTTGTATGTAGTGTCTATTGATATTGATTCACTTTATCTTATTGATGTGTATTCAATATACAAACACATACCAAAACAGATTTAGAAAGAAAACTTTGAAAAGGGAAACAGATTGAGTGTCCGAAACATAAAAAAAATGTAATTTTTACTTTTTGTATTTCAGCAAACACCCTCTATGACTATTCCTTTGACGTGAAGTCACAATCATACAAGTTTCTTCCCACGAATATACTGAGTTATTTAATTATTTTAAAGATTTATGCTTGAGGCACATTTAACTCTCACTCAGTTGTCTCTGGTTTGATTCCCGGCCGTGGCATTGGGATTTGATGTCATTTTGAAGACATTAAATGTGGTAAAAATTCACACTACGTACAACCAACATTAAATGAACTTAGCAAAACTAATATTATTTAATAAAAGATCAATAGTCCTTTTCGCGACGTGTGGTTATTAATCAATCCATATAAAATGGTATTTTTTCAAATTCTCTGTTCGCGCAAATATGGCGCATGCGTAGATCTTGGACCCTATTCTATCTTTAGCCGCTCCTGGATATGTCTGGAACAGGCACTGACAATTGACTTGTATAACCAGTGGGGTACCCTGTAAAAATTTCCCAAGAAACGCACCCAGTGGCGTACACTAAAAAAAATTCTCCAAGGGGCAAATCCAGTGGCGAATTATATTTACCAAGGGGTCAACATTTAAAAATTTATCAGATTGAGTAAGATATTTATTTTAAGCCTTTTTCCTAATAATTTATTTAAAAAAAGTCCTCAATTATTTATCTACAAGAAAACATTAGTAAAAAAAGAATAAATAATAACTGAATTTTGCTAGCTCAGAAGTGTTTAAATATATAAAAAATTAGCCAAGTTGTTGATTTTAAAATGATTTGAATTATTAATTATGAAAAATGTTATCCTATACACGGTTTTAACCAGTCTGACTAATTGATAGAACTCGTTAAAATAATGGAGGTGTTTCATATAAAAAAATGGCCGCTCCTGGATATGTCTGGAACAGGCACTGACAATTGACTTGTATAACCAGTGGGGTACCCTGCAAATGTTTCCCAAGAAACTCACCCAGTGGCGTACACTAAAAAAATTCTCCAAGGGGCAAATCCAGTTGCGTATATTTACCAAGGGGTCAACATTTCAAAATTAATCAGATTGAGTAAGATATTTATTTTAAACCGTTTTCAGTAAATTTTCATAATTTTACTATTAATTATTTTTTAAATATTTAAAAATATTCCTACTACATCAACAATTTTTAACTTCGTAGACAATTTTTTATGAAATCTTAAGTAAAATAAATTCAATATAATTTTTACCATTCATTTTATTTCCTGTCAATTATTTAAAAAATAGATCGATAAATCTTCACCGAACTTGAAGAGGTAATAGGAAACAGAAATATTTTGAAAATTAAAACCTCTTTGAGCGAGAGAAAGTCATATCCATAAGTTCTAGAATTTAAGATAGTTCAAAGTAATAGTTTTAACAGGCCGATAGATTTATCTCGACAAAACCATCCACCATTTTTTATATTTTGTTTGTACAAGTAAACGTTTATTTCGTCATTTTCAACGATTAATTTCCATTACACACTTTTGATTATCATCGGTAACTTTTAAAACTGATTCTACAATGATTTACAAATTAGCGTATTGACTGCTATCTCGGTCTATAAGACCGTGTATCATATTTGCCCAGTACCCCCATCTCGGTCTATAAGACCGAGTCACGTAATCAGACTCCTGACGTCAGCTACGCGGTATGGCATTCCACCTATATCAACAGACCGAGGTGGCATACTAAGTGGTCTGCAACACACCAGTTTTTGGAAAAAAAATTAAATTCGAAAACTCGGTTTTAGAAAGACATAATATTGACCATTTTAATGAATGCATATACACTGAGTTATTAATAAAACAATTGCAGTTATTCACTTATGCACATAAGTACTAGTGTCGCACATTGGGGCCACCTCGATCTATAGGTCTAATACTCGTAATATGGTTTTTCAATTTTTTTCGGGTTAAAATGTGCACATTGGGCACAGCTTAAGTTATTTACAAAATTTTAGCAAATGCTTTCATGCATAATTTAAGATAATCAAATCAAATTAATCAAATTGTTACGCACTCAAGCTCAAGCAGTTGCTGAGCAAAAATTTGTAAAAAACAAACCATACACATATCAACCGATTAAATTTGTAGCACTCCGAATATAACCCCTGATTATATCTTACGCTTCTAAATTAGATTTTACCTCACTTTGATTCAAATATTTGTCTCAAATTTGGTATTTTAACAAAATATTACTTTAACCTAATAATTCAGTTTCATCTTGCAAAGAGCAGGATTTGCATCCTGGCTATCAATCATGCATGCGTACTTCAATGAGGGTTCCTTACAGCCAGTCCTGAGATAATTATACAATTGTTAGCAAACATGGTAACTTTATCGACTGTAACGCGTTATAATATAGAAAATCATTTACAAATCGCGTTAAAAAATGGCCCCAACACAGCTCCTTAAAGTATTCATAACTCTACGTTTGGTTTCTTTAGATGTTGGTAATTAGATTTCTGTTTGTCACGTTCACCTTAATCCCAACACAAAATTACATTCGTTTACAGGGTAAAAACCACGAACCAATCAAAAACCTTTGGACCAATTTAGCAACAAAACTAGTGATATTATTAATAAATCAAATTAATGTTAACCAATCAAAATCTCATTAACAGTTCGGTAGCTTGAAAAAAAAAACAATGTAGAGCATAACTTGAAGTAATAAGCGGCAACTGGGTATTTTAATATACGGTTATTTTTGCATTTTTAATATTAGTTCCAAATGACTGACTGTCACATAAAATATCTAATAAAAATATTTCATGAGTCCGTTATGAATTGTTCTAAATACTAAATTATTTGAATCAAATAGTAACGTGAGTATTTATCATTTCCATGTAATTCATATAATTTGCCGCAAAATACAACTACAGCATTGCTTTAATTAAAGCTTTGTGGTATCTTGTAATTTGTAGTATAATGCGTATATAATGACTGTATCATTTTGACAGATGCCAATGTACAGTATATTTAATTACATACGGTATGCTATAAAACAACTGATATCATTTTGAATCAAAAACTTACAAAATTTATTAAAATATGATATTAAATTACTTTTTCTGCTCAGGTTAAGAATTTATTTTGAAACAAACTAGTTTTTAAAGAAAGTCCAAGTTGTAATTGAATTTTTTGTAATTTGTCACGAATACTAAACATTCTGTAATTTATGCGGAACTTACATGAAATAAATTAAAATAATTTGTTTGCTCTGTCAACAAATTATTTAAAACCTGCCACTATTTCTATAAAATCTTTAAATTAATCGAAAAACGCAAGCAAACGGCGTGAAAAACTTGTTTACTTGTATAATTCCACCAAATTTAAATTAATTATATTGTTTTCAGAGGTTGTAAATAATATGCATACTTACTTTCATCTGGTGGCACAGTATATCTCCCAATTTGTTTCTGTCACTTTATTCCCATTTCTTGTTTTTACTAATTCACTTTCAACGCCTATACTGATAATTTATTTAAAAAAGTCCTCAATTATTTGTCGACAAGAAAACATTAGTAAAAAAGAATAAATAATAACTAAATTTTGCTAGCTCAGAAGTGTTTAAATATATAAAAAAATTAGCCAAGTTGTTGATTTTAAAATGATTTGAATTATTATTTATGAAAAAATGTTATCCTGAATACACGGTTTTAACCAGCATAACTTTGATAATTGATAGAACTCGTTAAAATAATGGAGGTGTTTCATATAAAAAAATGCCCCAAAATGTACCGTTAATAAGATATAAGGTGTTAAATTTAAAAAAAAATTTACAGTTCTTACTTAACTCCTGAACAAAGTAGAATGTCAACTTCAAATTTGCCACAAATATTTATCACGTCAAGAGCAATATTTTGGTCTGATATTATCGATCTAGATGGACTGGGTGATTGTTTTTCTGTACCATAGACAAAGAGTCTATGGTACCTACGCAATTTTTTTTACCAATCCGCCACTGATTATTATTAGTAAGCTAACTGAAACCAAACATATTTTACTCTTATAAAATTCCGATATTTGGCTTCTTTTACAGTTATGGAGCAAAATTTAATTCTCTGCATGTATTGTTTCGGACTTTACGTAAATGAATAACTAAGAGACAAATGTTGGTAAAAGTCACCAAGATATTAAATTATTGTATCAGTTGGAAGTAATTTCTGAACAGATTGCAAGTGATATGCTTTTCTGTGATCCTTTTTTTGAACTCTAAATACTTTTGATAGGGATAAATGACTTTGCTGATCTACCCTTCTTGTACTCACACCAGGAGAATTATTGAAAGTTCCAAGAATCATTTCATCATTTCTTCTATTTCTTCGACTTTCATTTGGTTCATTATCACGACGAAAATCCAATATCACAAAACGACAGTGAGCTCAATAAAAACTTCCCTGTGGAACTCACCTGTTAGGGAAATGTCTTTGATATTCCAGGACAGCTGGGGCTGAGTTACCCTTACAAAAATCGTAAACAAACATATTCCATATTAGAAAAATATTTAGACACTGTTAGTTCACAAAATGTTAGAAAAAAAGTTAAAGATTGTAAATAATTTTATATTTTCAGGCGGATTCACAGCTAAAATATTATCTGAAAACTTCAAAAGGCGGCAAGATATCAAAAATATACCATTAAGCTTGAATGAGAGTGATAATGTGCAAACCTGTATTATCATCCTCATGGTGAGGATTTCAACAAATATTTCATTATTCTGCTGAATCACTCAAAAATTTCAATAGTTTGGTGACTTATTTTTACCTAAAATCCGCAAGAGTATGCGCACAAAATTAAATTTTGCTCCATAACTTTCAAAAGACAAATACCGAAAATTCATAAGAGTAAATTATGTTTGGTAAGATAACAGCGGTTTCAGTTAGCGTAGTAATAATACCAGTGGCGTAGTGATGAAAAGATTGTGCGGGTAAAAGTGCTAATGGTACAAGAAAAAAACAATCAACCAGTACATCTAGCTCAATAATTTTGGGCTGAAATATTTGTAGTAAATTTGAGATTGCATTTTGTTTGTGAGGTACCTAAGTAAAAAAACCGTAAAACATTGAGTTTTTACAGTTTAACTTAATACATATTAAAATAATTTTGAGCAGTCTCGTAAATAAATAGAGTAAAACAAGTAAATTAACCATCTGCCACCATTTTTATAAAACATTACTTGAAAAAAGGCCTTTCTAATTGATACTAATCATTGGGGTTTCTAATAGATAAATGTCATACTTACTTCCTTCTCATGCGCTTTCCTTAATGGTTTTTTCAAATTACTTTTGATTTAACTGAATTCAAATTAAAAAGCCGCAATCTCAATAAAAATTTTTATTAAAAATAATTTAGTGTACAATTAAATTATTCGAATATTTATAACTTACTGGAAGCAACTTAGAAGGCTATTAGGAACTTACAATTAATATATAAAATATTTACTATTTACATAATTTTGAACAATTTATACAAAATTCAAAATAATATCACAATCAATTTTATTCGGTATGGAACTTAAGTCTCTTCTCTACACTGAGTCAGAACCTCTTTTTGTCTGACACCCGTCAGTCTGTCCGAATTTTCATATAACTTCATTCATCTGTCCCGGAACTCAAAATTTAGAGAAAAATTTAGCCTGAAATAAAATTAAAATTTCAAACAAAAATCAAAATAAAATAAAAAAAAAATAACTAAAAACTAAAGCATAAAAGTCATAATCAAATAAAAAAAAAATCTATAAACTATTTACAGGGCATTCTGAAACTATAAACTGTAAGGAAATGTACTAAATCAGTAACATCTTTTCCGAATAGTCCACTGGCTATGGAGGCAGTTTTACTAAAGAATACTATTTGATTATGACTAAATAATTTTGTAAAATAAAAATAATTGTGGAATTAAATGATACGTAGACAAAGATCGATCACGGCTTTGGACCCAATTATTTACTAGTAGTACTTACTAGCAAAATTAAACAAACTAATAATTTTCATTGCGTACAACAGGAACCACACCCTAGGACCATAATATCAAATGATTGATTGAACAATAAAAATATAGTGTTTTGTTTTCATAAAACAGATATTTTTTAAAAAAAGTAAAATTAAATGATTTATCTCGTATACTTTGTAACAATAATATTCTTTGTCTGTCCATATCAAAACGATAGTTTAATATAGTTGCCCTTGTGGACATTAAAACATACTAAAGTGACTTTAAAGTTATTATTATTTATATTAACATGGTGAACAACGCGTTAGGTTTTAAGTATTATAACTTTTTTTATGATCGCGCACCTATATTAAACACCTGCGAGGCTATTAAAATGTTGGTGCGACACCTAACTTAACTTGGCTGGTCAGCTTCAGGCAGCGTGGTACGTAAATAACCATAGTATAATTTATTACCCAGTCCCAACTTTAATTCATATTCCTCCTCTTTATCTCGCACCTTACGAACAACTATTTGCATCCACTGTTGTCTGAACACCGTAAATTTTATTAAATATTGTTGTCTGTTCGATTCAGTTAATACTTTAACTATTGGCAACTTCAATGGTTATTACCCCACACAAGAATTTACTTACTTAGCTTTTGGCGCAAAATTTAGTAAAAGCAACATTTAATAATTAAATGAACATTATTAAAAAATAATCGTTAATATCTTAGATTAACATTTGAGTCTGGTGTGTGATCCCTGCGGCACGATTAATTACATTTCACTTTTCTGAAAGATTTTAGTTTGTTCAAATTTTCATATCATTTTACCAATAGAGACAGAATTTATTGGACACTTTTTCAGCTAATTTTATATTTTTACAATTGATTTTTACAAAAATAGTGGCAAAAGTTTAAATACTCTCCATATAACTAGGGAATTCGTCGGTAGAGCATGTTTTAAAAATACAGTGAGAAACGGATTTTATTTCGTCACACAGAGATTGTATTTGTAGAAGAAAAAACAACATATATTGTTTTTTTTTTTATACAAGGTATCTTCAAAACTTACTCCCATAAATGACTTGTTCGCAAGGTACATGACACCCGAATTCGTACAGAATACAAGTTGTAAAGTAGATTTGAAACTTAGGCACACCACAGTACCGTACTAGTGAGTATTTTTGTTGCGTTGCGTATCTTCTTCATAGTTTTATAACTCGGACAATCACGAATATGTAGCGAGATATTTTTAGTTGCTTTGTTCTGGAATTACATTATGATATGACAAAAACCTATTTTTCATGATTAAAATACCAAAATTTGAGTGTTTATACAGTGAAAATTCAATAATGTGTTCTTAAATTGTATTCTGAATTTGAAGGATGGAATCTTACACTAATCTATTTGAAAATTTTTCATTATACAAAGAGTTTCAATTATTAATTTCATAAAAATTTAAATAAGTCCGCCATATTTGAGAGTAGTGTCAAAAATTTTTATTCACTACATAGAAAATTTCATGCATAATCAGAATATTTCAAAATATACAGGGTATTTCATTTAAAAATTCAAAATTGATGACACTTTCGGTGAATCCGGAAGTGGTATTGATAATATATGTTCGTCAAAATAAGTTCATTAACTTCTCATACGTAAGTATTAAATTTGAAAATTGTATTCCAATTAAAAAAAAAAAAATGACGGGCTGATACATGACCTCGTTGACGCCCGGTATATCTCCGTTACAGTGGCATACATATTAGAGTCGGATTTTGTGAATGGTTAATTCTACATACGTACTCATGCTCGTTTACGAACTTTAAATATTATACAAAATTATGTACTGTATTAGTTAATAATTATAATAATATGCTATACAGCACGGCATTATTATTTTTCCTTGTTTTTCCATTTTTAAAATATATTCACCTTTATTTAAATAGAGAATATTTATGTCTGTATAATTTGATAGTGAGCCATTTATCCAAATTGATAGCAATAAAGTGCCAAACAGAGGAATTTAGCGGGTTGTCTTATAAGTCGATGTTATACAACTCTAAACTGACCACACTTCTCTTGCTCTACTAACGTTGAAGAAAAATAATCACAGACAGAAAGTCTATGAACCAAATCTTGGCTACCTGGAGAGATTGCCAATTGACTAGGAGTTTTTACAATTCTTTACCATTTGTCGTTATTATTTCAACAAGGCGCGGTAGAGGCTGGACTTTACAGATGCAGTTTGTTAAATATATGTTTTGATTTGCGTCTAGAGACAATACTATACTTTGGCTCCTTGGCTTTTGCCGTTCAATCCTATGTCTTGATGTTTTTGATAGATATAAACTTAACTTGTATATTTAATACTCGCGTCTAGCGGCAGTTGGTCATAGACGATCATAACTGGAATCTTTAAAAATGAAAGGAAAGGACATGTTTTTTGCCCTAGCAAGTTCTTTTCAAGTTAGAGTGCTTGGAAAACTGTAAATTAAACACAATGCACAAATATTGCATTTTATTTTCTTTATCACGGCTACAAAGTGCAAACCATCAAAACACTTTAATACAACCAAAGATATTTTACAAAAGCCAAAGAGCCAAAGTATGGAACTGTCTTTAGACGTGAGTTATGTTTTGTTTTTAAGATCTAATTCTTGTTGAATTTCCTTCTCTTCGTGAATAATAATTTTATTGATAATTTTAATTTAAATTAAATATATTTTACTGAATTTTAAATACTTTTCATCTGAGTATGCATTTTTTTACCCTGTAATATCACGAAATAACAAAACAAGCACTAAAATCAAAAATAAAAACAACATCACTAAATTTTATTTACAAAATATTACTAATAATTAAATATCTACCTGTCGTTGACAGGTCTGGCCGAAATGTCTCAACATGTGAGGTCAGAGCTCTTTGGCCCTGTTTATTGGAACGCCCAGTGATGTTTTTACAACAAATTTCCATAAGAATTCTTTTATGTATTAGATTCCTAGCAATACTAAATGGGGCACGAGATTTGTTTTCATTGCAAATATTCTCATACAAATTTGCTTATATCTGTATGTACATATTGTACATATTGTTTACTAAAAAGCATAGGAATTCGTTTAATCTTGCTTGGCATATCCTCAAATGGAAATTAAACAATGGCCCAGAATTTCTGGGAAGAGCCAATATAACCTTGAAGCGGGCTTTACTGTAACCGTAACAAAAATTTGAAACTAAAATATCCTGTTTTGTAAAATCGTGTCAAACAATGCAGCTGTTTATATTATCGGTAATGATAAGTAATCTCAGGTAGAAAAATGTAAAAGGGACATTCAGGGTATGTTAGTAGTGTATTTCAAAAAAAGTAACACCTGGCCGAAGAGATTAAAGACAACAATGAACAATGAGGCAAATGGCAAATAATATCAGGAGAGAAATAAGATATGAAGCGTTTGTGCAAGTTGAGGCTCCGCGTTAACGAATCTAGTTCAGTTGGTAATAAACTTCTCAAATGAAAGGATTTATAGCTTTGAGTCATTCTGCTATAATGGACACTGAAAATGGGGTTCGTCATTCTGAAAACCTATGTTAAAGGTACATTTTCTTCGGCGGCATAGCGTAAACATGTTATGAACAATCTACATTCATCAATTCAAAATGCAAAATATTAAAAAGTCTTTCCATGGATTTTGATCTATACAGGTTGTTCCATGTAAACTCCCCAGTCTAATTATTCAAAAACTAAGTAATATTTGTTAATTCAGTAATTTTATATATGGTGGACAAAATTTCAGGCTTCAATAACGTCTTTATAGTGTATCTAGTTACTATTAGTACCTATATTTGAACAAGCTAATAAACATCCTTCCTTTAAAATATGTTGAGTTTACTATAAACTGGTACACATGCGAATGCGTATTTAAGCGTAACAAATTCAAAAACTGTTTCGAATTATTCCTAGAAAAACTTTTCGAGAATTAATTATACAGGGTGGGGGCAATAGTGCGTCCGACTTCGATATCTCGAGTTCAATGATAGCTAGAAACTTGATTTAAAAACATAACGAAACTAGACAAAAAAAGTCTACAACCGGAAATTGTTTTCAAAAATACAGAGTGAGCCAAGACGATTCTACAGGATCAAATATCAGTTTTTAAATGAAATGCCATTATATTAGAACATTTTTTGAATTCTCTTTGTGGCCTCCTTTCACTCCTGCATTATTATTGACTTTTTCCCAACCACTTTCTTTTTTGTTATATTATTATACCATTACACGTGTATATTAAAAATATCACTACAATCACAACTATCGATTTTAAGAAAAAAATATGTTAGTACCAGTTATGAGACATCTGTGTGATGACATTCTGCCATTGTCGCTTCCTAAAAGTCTTTTTGAAATGAATTTTCTCAATTTTTTCAAATGGAACACCCTGTATATTTTTGGACGGTGATGTACGATTGAAAAACGAACATTACTTGTACATACTTTCCTATGACTATTTGTGACCATTTTAAATTTATTGAACAATAACTGCAAAATTCAGCAATAAAAATTAAAAATGAAGGTTTTTTCAAATAAATCACGAGAAGGTATTATATAATCGTGTTACATGTGGCCCATAAAAACATCACACCAACAACAATCTAAAATTTGAGGGAAAGGATAATAAATACTTTTAGAAGTATTTATGTCAATACCTAGAAACATTTTATATGAGGTCAATTAAAATATACAGGGTGTCCCAAAAGTTGCGCACCAATTTATAGGCAGGTTATAAGATAATATTGGGAATAGCGAAAGAAACATGTATTTAAAAAAATTGGTTTTCTATTTCTTTAGACGCAGGGTTTCAAAGGGGGTCACAAATTTAAGTCATCAGGGTTATTTCAAAGAATTGTTTTATATGTATAACTCATTGGACTGAAAAGTTTGAAATGAAAAACACTATGAGAATTACTGCTTTGAAGGTTTAAAATCATGAATAAAATTTTCAACAATTAGAATATGGCTGCTAATGTAAGTCCTGAAATACTCCAGCGCGTACACGAAAACTTCGTAAGAAGAGCCAATGCATGTCTAGATGCAAATGTGTAGAATTTTGAATGTTTATTTATAATAAAAAATTGCATATTATTGTTAAAGTGTGTTGAGTATTTATTGAAGAGAGCTGCCTTTTTATATTTTTAAATTGCTTAGAGTTCCTTAAATGGGGTAGACAGAATTTTTTTAGAAATTTTTTCAATACTCTACGAGTATTACATCCCTAAAAAACGTGCTTTCAAGGTGGTGCGTGACTTTTGGGACACCAAGTATATAACATTATACGAACATGCTTCTTACATATTATTTAATTTATGTACCGTAATATCAAAAATTATATTGGTCAAAGGTGGTCATGGAATGGAAAACCTTAGTTTTAGCTTATAATCATCCTTTTGTAATAATTCTGTCAAAGTTTGTCAAGTTACGTCCCATACTAACATCATCTGCAATAATGTGCTGATGTGTTAACAATTCTAGAGATAAAATAATAATAAACTCCAAGTTCGAAAGTAACACTTATTAACAAAAAATATCAAATTAATGAAACTGTCGAAATTGTCCCCCGCCTTGTTCAATCCACAAGTTTACGCGCCTTCTCATGTTATCAAAAGCATTTTGTAGTATTACCGGAGTTATGGCTGCACATTCCTCAACAATTCTTTGCCTCAGTTCATGCAAATTAAGTACAGGAGTTCTGGAAATCCTATTTTTTAAGTAAGGGAACATAATGGCCAAACAAGGTGACCTCGGAGGAAACTCAACTTGTGTGTGCCAAATTATCAGCTGGTTATAAAAAGAACCTCGCGAAGAAAAGCTATAGTTTCTCTTGCCCGATGTGCAGTTTCAAGGTTACGTCCTGCTGAAAATAACCATAATGAAGTTCATCATCGTGTAGTTATTGCACATATTTAGGCAAAATGTTGTTTCTGTACTTCTCTCAGCATTGAGGGTGAAATTAAAAAAAAAACCGGACCCAATTATCCTTCTGCGAGAAACTCCATCGAAACACCAAGTTTCTGAATATGTAGCTGCGATTCAGCATAAATATACGGATTATCAGTGCTCCATATCCGCATATTTTGAGAATTGACGTATTCCGAAAGATTAAACCACGCTTCGTCAGAAAAAAAAAATCAAGTTTAGCATGTCCTCATTCATTAAATTATTGACAAACCAATGGTAGTACACAAGACGTTTGGGTGACTTGCCGGCAAAAGAGCTTAATATGATTGCATCTTATATGGATGCATATCAAGGTCCTTTACAATCGTTCGGCATGTTCCATCAGAAAGTCCAATTTCCTGAGAGAGACGTTTTAAAGGTTTTATAGGCTTTTGTTCAATACGTTGACGAATGTCATTAACAACTTCTTCTGTACGAACGGTTGGCCTACCAGCACGCTTTTTATGAGTCACAGAGCCAGTTTCGACAATTTGTAACAAATGCATAAAAATCGCTAAGTCTGGAAAGTGATCCCGAAAATCGTCCAAACAAACGCTGACTGTATTCCCAAATTCCAACAAGCGCATCATTTCGAAAATAAGCTTCAATCATGTAAAATTTATGGTCTGTGGTGAAAATAATAATAATAATATATCTTTAGTTAGCTGTTGAACAAAATTCTAAACGAGTCGCAATCAATGCTTTGTATAAAATTAATTTTAATTAATACATACTAATACTATTCTATATAAAAAGTGACATTTCTTTGATATTTTATTCATAATGAAATCAGCATGACTTTTAAAATTCAAATTTTGATCCACTATAACTCCTAAATATTTCATTTCGGTAATTTTTTCCAGTGTTATTATCATAGTATCATCAGCAAACATACTTATGCTACACTTTTTTACATATTTCACAATATTATTTATATATAATAGAATAGGTCCCAGGACCATATCCTGTGGTACACCATTTAAATTTTCTAGTCGATCGGATACAAAATTTGTGTATTTTACTTTTTGATAGCGATTAGATAAATAAGATTTAATCACTCTAATATTACGAATATCAATTTTCTCGAGTTTTCTTCCAGTAATTCTCTATCAACAATTTCAAAAATCTCCGAATATCCAAGAAAACTACCAAACTAATATTATTGTCATCAACTGCCTTAACTCATATCACTTATATTTAGTATTACCGATTCAGAAGAATGTTGTTTACGAAATCCTGGCTGATTTGAGACTATCACATTACTTTTATCACAATATTCTAAAAATTGGATTTTTACAACAAATTCAAAGAGCTTTTCACTATTAGCATGGGATTTATTGGCCTAAATTCTTCAGAGATGAGTACTACATACTTTGGGTACAGGTACAACACATGATGTTTTCCAGCCAATGGGGAAAATTTCACTCTGTAATGATGAATTTTCAATATCCAGAAAAAGATTTCCGATAGCCATAATAATCATAATTAAAGTGATTCAAAAACTGCTTTTAAGATTAGAAATGAAAGAAAACCTCAATAGAACTGCTTGTTAAGTTGTGACCATCAAAAAATGATTGATAAATGTACGACACTAGCTTCGAAAATTTGTTTAGAATCCATGACCACCTTTGATCAAGATAGTTTTCGATATCACGGTATTTAGTGGCTCTTGACTCACTCTTGTCAAATTTCACAAAGGAAGAAATGGGTGAATCATTTTTATGAATCAGCCAATACATGAACTAGGAAAAAATTATTGAGGATAATACAAAACCTATACCTTAGAGTAAAATAACATTGTTACGACAGGCCGTTGTGTTAGGTGCATATAAAATGACAATAAAATCAAAATTAAAACTGGAATCCCTGGCTAACAAACTTCTTTATAGTCGTACTCAAATTCGTAAAACAACTACACTTTTTTATGCGATAATATTTTGTCGCCAACTATAATTTAAAAAAAAAAACAGTTTTGCATTATCCATAAGAAAATAAACATTTAGGGGTGATTTTCGTGGTGTTCAATCACTTTTTGCGTGGATCTTTATCATAGAACGACTTCCAAAATTCCACTTTTTGTAAAACTGCATGGCTCTGAATAGAAGCGAACTACACTACGTAGCTCTACGTATGATACAACATATAAAATGAACTCTAGTCGGTAAAAAGTACGTATAGCGATGTATATAAGTTTATAATCGACCGTAAGTAAGACAGTCCGCCAATGAAAGCGCGTATTACGGTAGCTATAGAAACGAAGTGTCTTGTTTGTCTTATTGTAAAAGTAGAATGAATCTGTATACCCCGCCCAGTATCCGCACGTCTCTCTTTACACAACTAACCAGTATTACCGTGCTCCTTTACTCTTAGTTTCTGTACATTGTATATGTTACTTTTTTTGTCAATCTATTAAATGGAATTTATTGCTACGCTGTTGAACCAAGGTTTCGGTAACCGTCTTTTTCTTCGTTCTCGCTCATATCTCAAGATTTCTTTTTCATGGCAACGTCAAAAGCTGTATAGGCCAAACATAATTGTTTTCGACCAATAGATTTCGAGGAGCAAATGAGGATCTCAAGCAGTGAATTCCCCACATTAATAATGCAATTTAGATCACGGTTTATTCAAAGTGCAGCCTAGTTCAAAACAAATTATAATAATTTGTTTACTGGGTACATAAATTTAGCAGCACATACACACACAAGTAAATGAAGCAAAAATGCGAGGAATTATTTGCTATCACAATACTGTAAAATGCGTTCAATGCCTCCTGAGACTCCTACAGCTTTCAAAAGTTGATTCGAAAAACATATTTATGATACCTATAAGACTTGCAAATGACGAAGTGAGGTAAAATACTGTGACACTGACAATTCATTTTTATGCAGATGAATGATTAACATATGAAACAAATATTTTCTTTACATCAAACTAGCCATGTTTCTTGGGGGCATTTTTTAAAACTAATTGTCCTTTTAGTGATGCACTCAATTTTCCTTACTTTGTGTGGACAAATTATAAGCAGTTATATAAATATTGTCTGAATGTCATTTGTGGCATTCTCTAAATTTTTCTTTTTCTTTCTTGAGACTTGGGAGTACCTCATGAATAATTCTTGTTTATCTAAAAAATACATTTAGTTACCCAGTAAGCTACTGGAAAAATAAACCTCTGCGTTTGTGACTTTACGTCAAAAAATCAGTCTGCGGGTGTTTTTCTAATATGAGACAAACATATATATTTCCCTAACGTTTCGGAAACGAAGCTGTTTAATTTTTCAAAATTATTTATCTCCAAGCATGAAACTTGACACATTATTTGTTTATGTAATATCCATAGATACTTACATATAACTGTTAAAAACTATACAATATTAATTTTGTTAAATTTTTCTTTTAACATTGGCAACCACGTTGCACCAAAATCTACAGAGCAATGGGATAAATATTGTTCTTCATTCAATAATATTATTGCCTATTCCACAATTTTCTTCTTTTGCTGTCCGCTTCGTTCGTTAAAATTTTTGCCGAATACCATGCTTGGGAAATAGACATAGAATAAACTGGGATTCGGCAAAAATTGTAACGAAAGAAGCGGGCAGAAAAAAAAAAGAAAATAAGGAATCGGCAATAATATTATCGAATGAAGAAAAATGTTTATCCCATTGCTCTGTAGATTTTGGTAAATGTGGTTACCGATGTTAAAAGAAGAATTTAATAAACAAATAATATGTCACGCTTCACATATTCTAAAAAAGATAAATAACTTTGAAAAAGGAAACAGAATAGTTTCCAAAATGTTAGGGAAATATTATTATTTCTGTCCCATATTAGTTGTCAAAAAAAAAAAAAAAAAAAAGAAAAACACTCTCTGACTGATCTTTTAACGTAAAGTCACAAGCGCAGAGGTTTATTTTTCCAATAGCATACTGAGTAACTATCTGTACTTTTTAGATAACGAAGAATTAATCATGTGGTGGTAAATCCCAGGTAAGAAAACGAAAAAATATAAGCAGGGCACCAACAAATCGAGTATCAAATAATCAAACGTTAATAGGATTCATTACAGATTACGAGTAGAGGTGATTTTGCAGATTGACCATCCGACTACGTTTACTGTAACTAATAAATATAGTTTAAAAAAACTAAAAAACACGCTTTTAAAGCACATCAAACTAAAAAGTGAAAAATAATTATTAATATAAACTGAAAACAATAATGAACGAAAAATACTAGTATTATTGTGAAAAAAGCGTGGGTTGCTCGATATACGAAAAATATGGCACAAAGCGCCCCACGCTTTTTTCACAATAATACTAGTATTTTTCGTTCATTATTGTTTTCAGTTTATATTAATAATTATTTTTCACTTTTTTAGTTTGATGTGCTATGAAAGCGTGTTTTGTAGTTTTTTTAAACTATATTTATTTTTCACTTTTTAGTTTGATGTGCTATGAAAGCGTGTTTTGTAGTTTTTTTTAAACTATATTTATATTGCTTATTGATGCTGATATTATAACATATTTCGATCCAACAGATATTTCTGAAAAAAAAAAATATTTTTTTATTTCAGCCATGGGATTTGAACTCACGCTCGAGGAGTCCGTCGTTTCGCGTCGACTAAGACTTGCCCGCTCTGCCAACGACCGAACTCAGAATCACGGAATATACTTACAATATTAAGCTTCTTCCTATCACGCAGAGGATACGTGAGGAAAGGACTGGCGATCCTGATCAGGATAATGATATAAACTTATCAAATTATTGTATTGTTACCGGTTCTTCGTAAGTGTACACAGTTTCAATTAAATCTGTCCGTTTAAAGTGGGTCAAAATCGAGTCCAAAGAGTCGGTTACAAACAAACAAGCAAACAAACAAACATACAAGTGAGGCTAATAAAAGCGTGTTAAAAAATACTTCATATAAAAAAAAAATAGATGTAAGTTAATTAATTTCTATCCGTAAAGATAAGTAGAGATCCCACAAATATTAGAAGACAAACCAAATTGCGCTAAAACAATTATTATTCCTCAAACTATATATGTCTATGCAATGTCCTTAATTATGGAGAGCAATTTAGGGCATTTTGATTAACATAATGTATTGCCTATTGGTCATTGTGTATAGATTACAACGAAATTGCTCAGAGAAAAATTTAGCTTCCTCAGGGTTGTTAGAAATTTTTAAATCGTACCAACCTTTGATACAAAATTGCACTAGAAATCAGAAAATTCTACTAAAATGCTTTTCTGGGCGCATCCTTTTATGAAATAAATAAAAAATAATGTTAACCATTATTGAGAAACGCATTTGATTCCTTTTAAAACATTTTTGACAGTTGAACTAAATTAATTACCTTGGTTAGAAGCCGAATTAAATTCTTTGGTGACAGAACGTAGAACGACAAAGGCCCACAGAACATCCAAATAAAGAGACAGCAGAAAAAATATTTTAGGAGTAGTCTATCATTTTTTTAAATAATTTCGTAAACAAAAAACATGTTTACTAAAAATTAATGCCGATTGGTTGAATACAAATTTCCTCTTCCGTGACCGGTTATAAAATAAATTGTTTGCTTACGGTTAGAGCCATTAACAGGTAAATACAAGGCATCAGTACTACGGTGTGACGTCACAACTGCTAGTCTCAGCAGAGCCAGGCTAATTTGCCGTGGGTATTGTAAAGGCAAATATTAAACAGCACTAAATTATTTGTAGCATTCAGTAATGGGTTTTTCCTAAACTGAGCCCATACATCATATACCATTAGATTTTTGCGCGTGTTAAACTATTGTAAAAATGGATATAAGAATAGTTTTTCGATTTAAATGTCAAAGAAATAAATTAGAAAAACAATACCATATAATAAAATATATTTTAATGAGAAATTTTATTCATAGTTTATGAGACAATAAGTCAATAAATAAGGGTTAAAAACAGGAATTACACTTGAAAAACATTAAAGACTAATGACCAGTTAGACTGACATCAAGTCTAACTGGTCATTAAGTAAATAATTGCCCTGACTATTGTTAGATCAAATTCTGTTGATTAATATTTTTAGCTTAAAGTAATTTAAAATAAAATCAGTGACAAAACCTTTCTTATGAGTATTCAAAAATTCTGCCCCATACCTTACAGTATTTTATAATATAAAATATAATTTATAATAACAAATCTTCTCGATTTAAATTTATAATGAGACTATAATTATTATAAATTATGACAATGGCATAAAATAGTTGGTCCTGGAGTATATGTTAATTTAAATGTTGTGGCTTTATCATTATCAATAATATTATACGTATAAACCTACCTTCTGAAATTGGCAGTGTGTTTAGAATACTGAAAAATTCATCGTAATTTTGCAGGCATAAATATTCTTTTTCACTTTCCTGAAGGGATGAACAAATTCAGCATAGAGTAACAAATTAATTACTGAATCTAATACAATAAGGGCTACCGCGCTTGAATTCACCATGAGAGGCGCTAGTGTCGGGTAAGGTCCATGTCACTGACCGTTAATGTTTCCTATGGCTTTTTAACGCATTTAACACAATGATGGCACAAGAGGAAAGTAGTAATTTACTTGCTCAGTAGGGAAATTATTGTACTTATCAGAGGTGTCTTGTCATTAAAGTTAGGTTATATCAAGAATGAGCATGATGAAAACAACGAATGTGCATAATTATTACTTACGATTTTCTGTAGTAGACTCCTTTGGTAACGCATAATCGTTAGGATTAAAATGTTCCTTACAAACACACGAATGTCTCGAAGGAGTAAAGTTTTAGGCGAGTTTTGTCTCTCGGAAGCATATGTCCGCATTTTGTTTTCGAACAAAATGGAACTGCACAACACTGAGGCATAATTAACAAGTTTTTTTATTTACTGGTGTACGAAATAATTATAATATAACCCTATAAACTTGTTCGATGCCTAACAATAACTTTTGACAGCGACCTTACGCGCCAGTGGCACCAACTGGTGAGCCTGAAACTGGTAGACCTCATTGTACTAGAAATCACAACCCTACTCCTAATTATGAATATCTTTATTCTTATAAGCATTAGCACAAGATATATGAGCATATTTGGACAGTAAATTTATTCAACACACAAAGTCGGCGACTTGCAAGAGAAGTAAGCGACTCCATCGCTAGTCATTTTTTATAATCTCATTACACATACACAAATTAGTGCTGGCAACTGAAACAGATTTCCTGCAATCGGTTTTGAAATATTCGCGGTTTTGTACAAAACCGAAAACCGGTAATTCGGATAACCGTATCTTCGATTTATCATTCGGGAAACCAATTACTCGGATAATCGAATATTCAAATAACCGGTGCCAATTTATTGATCACGTGGTTTTTAATCATTTATGAAGGCTCTGTATAAAAGATAAAATTAGGTACCTATACTTAGATATAGTTACATATATTTTAAATAAACAAAGAAAATTTGCTTTTTATATGTTTCAAAATTATATTTTCACTCTACCCGTGTTTCGGCTTTTTAGGCCCTTTTTAAGAGTACAGATGAGAGGTACTAAATTATAATTTGTGTTCCTTGCTTATAAATTGAATGTTACATCTGGCAACTTATACTAATAAAAATGGTTTGAATGATTTGAAATTTTTTTTAGAAAAGTTAAAATACTTTATCTAAAATGTAGTGACCTGCGAATATTTGTTGTTCATTTGTAACCGTTTTTTTTTTGTTTTTGGAAGCTTTCTTAATTTCTAATATTTCTAGTAAGTCTAATTTTTTGCTTTTCTTTTCGCAATGAAGTAATTCTGCATTATCCATATTTATAAAGTGATTGTTTACTATACAGTGTGTTGACATGCCGGTGCTATATACGTTGTTTACAATAGACTTTTTATGCTCTTCAAGTCGCTTTTTTTATGTTACGTCCAGTTTGGTTACATATACATACTTAATATCGCTTTGTAGAAGCATAGAGTCTTTTAGAGTCGAACCGTGCTGATAACTCATTGCGTCGGACTTTGATATCTCGAGTTCTATGATAGTTAGAAATTAAAAAAAAAATACGAGTAAACTAGATAAAATAGTCTATAACCGGAAATTATTTTCGAACATACAGAGCGAGCCAAGACGAAATTACAGGATCAAGTGCCTTTCTTTTTTAAATAGAATGTTATGTATATCAGTACATTTTTGGAGGCCTTTTTCTAGACTCTATTCATTCCTATATTATTATTGACGATAGTCAATGGGAGATATCCCAACCTCTTGGATGTAATGAATTTTTTTGTTGAAATAGTGCCATCTGCAGATGCATATTAAAAAAATCACCAAAGTCACAATTATGGGTTTTAGGAAAAACTTATGTGAATACTAGTTACGAGACATCTAATTAATGTTTTTGAATCGTTTTTACTTCCTAAAAATGTACAGGGTGGCTAAAAATTATTTTTCAATTATAAACTTTTTAAATTGAATTTTCTCAATTTTTTTCAAATCTTCAATCCAGAAATTAAAATGTTGGTATTTTCGTTAATAAGCTGCATAAAACATACTAATAATAATTAATACATGTTTTTGTTTATAATAAACCCTATATAATATCACGAGATTCTGGGTGGCGAACTACCTTGGACGTATGTACAAATAAATATATACATATTTTACTGTAACTACATGCGTATAACTACTTGGTTCCTAAGACAGATTTTCTAATAGAATAATTGATTTGTTCGTCTCGCTTTGCAGAGTTCAAATGAAGCGTCGCAGAACTGTTTGTCATGCTATTCTTACGTTTTTATTTATTTAATTATGTTTACCATTTCTTATTTGTCACGATAGTTTTCACTGTTATTTCGCCTGTTAAAATATTCAGTGCTAAAAAATCGATTTCATTGTGCATTAGCCAGTTCTTCTACAGATGCCCAACTTTTCCGCTTTTGAAAGAAGTATTCAATATTTGTTTTCAGCAACCATTAAAATTTGTTAAATTAGGTCTAATAATTATTATTTAACATGGTAAAACCTCGTAACATTATAATATAAATCCCTCAAATTATAATGACTGGTTTTTTAAAGTGTTTTCGAGATATTCCTCGTTAAAGTGGTAAACTAAATACACTGAATTATATAATAGAAACATACAACTCACAAAGTGTCAAAAACAAAGACTTCTTTCTTAATTCTTAATACAACAAATTTTTCATTGACACATACGGCTAGTACCTATTTCTACAATTACATTCCGAACCCCCTTCTATATCCTCCCCGCAACCTCAAATAAACTTGATACATTTAATAAATTTGTTATTTCAATCAACAACCGTAAATAATCAATATTCGTAGATATTTATACATTTCCTCAAGCTAATAGAAAGCCGTTTACGGTCAGAAACAATATGAATTCAAGCAACTCCTATATTATAATTTTAATTATGTATGAGGCAAATAAACAGACAACTGCCATACAGCCATTGTTGCGTTATGTTAATTATTAAAATATAATTTATGGCCCTTGGTTGAATCGATCAATGTGATTGGTTCTGGGCTCGTATTTCCGATCAGCAATAAATTTAATGAACAAAAGATGATATCCATAACTAATATCGGTAAGGAGAAAGTCGCATGTGCCGTTTTTTTATCCCATACAGCCACTAGATTTATTTTGATACATAAAAAATATCGCTCCATACCCCGCTGTCGATATATGACTTTAATGTCGCTGATTCGGCCTTACAATATGTTACCAAACGATGACTCAGCTGAATTAATTTTACACCATTTATCCAAAAAGATACATGACGAAAACTACCCCAAGCGTCATGAAATTTTACGCGTTATGAGTATATACTGGGTGGACAACTTGTAATTCCTCACCAATGGAATTAAGTGAGGAATTACAATCTAAATTAAATTCCAGTTCATACCTAATTAGGAATTTAGAAAGAGTACTATCTAAAAATCAACTTATAAATAAATTTGTATAATGTTCAAGTTGGATCTAGATTATGGTATTTATTTTTGGGGTAACGCCGCTTTATCATCGAATATGTTTTTATCTCAAAAGCGGATAAGATGTATTAAGGGAATCCCTAGTGCCCATATTTTTAAAAAATATATAAAATTTTAACGTCTCTTAGTTTATTTATCTAGAACGTGGACACGTTTTCATTAGAACAAAGAAGGTTTTCACATACCCCTTAATATACAGTACCTTACTTTTTACCGGATTACATTAGTGAACAGGCTATAATTTACACTATTTTAAAATAGTAATTAAAGATTTATTACTAGATAAATGCTTGTATTCTGTCTTCGTTCCCGAAACATTCTGAAAATACTGAAGTTATACAATTTCTTTACTTCTTGATAGAATTTTTATTTAATACCAATTTGACAGAAATTTGGTATTGTGATATTACTCGACATGGAGAATTTTAAAATGTCTACAGAAATTTTCTACGCCTACTAGTTTTGAAGTAATTACCTTATTACTTCTAAATTACGAGTTGATTATGAATATATACGAAAAAATAGATACGTATACATGGGCTGACTTTGTAATTAAAACCATAAGAATGTTTCAATTCTAGCAATTAAGTGAATGGATTCGTAAACAATAATTTCTTAAAATTTAACACTTTGCTAAGCTTCTCAAAATATCGCAAACATGTGCCCTTCGGAATATTTTGAATTTAATTTTTTTATTCTGGAATAGTCTTTTCGGGGTGGTCAAGAAGGTACATTTCGTTTTAATAGGTGTGGAAATATTAGTTCGTGACGTGACATAGCCCGCCCAGTACAGTAATTATCCTCAAAAACATAAAAATAAAATAAAAACAAGTCAATTACTTTTCAGTAAATTATAAATGAAAAACCGGTCGGAATATCACTAATTATGTCGGGCCATATAGTTCTGGAATGATAAATGGAGAAGTTCGGGCGATAATAGTAAGAAAAGTCGAGTGTTATCTTGAAATAGGGAGTCACGAATATACAGGGCGTGTAGTAATGAGACGTGCGTCATATATTATTGACGAAAGCAAGGCTAGAATACAGTGATGCCGCGTAACATCGCTTTACGAATTCATATGAGAAATACAAAAGGGGAATGAAAAATTAATTCATATTTCTCATTTTCTAGGGGATAACGATTCATGTACCAGAGCAGGAAATTGGTATTTTACGAAATAAATAACATGCTATTAGATAAAGTATACCATTTTATATGGCGACTGCGCTTCTTATTTTAATTATTGACTTTAATTGCGTTCCTAAAAAAATAAAATAAATCATTGTAAAGAATGGAATAAAATGTATGTTTTGTAAGACGGAAAACTGTTTGAAACTCTTAACATTTCACATGATTACATCCATATAATTACTTTTAGTGCGTAATACTAATTAATTACTCCACAGGCGTGTAGTTTGTTAACAAACGAAAGAATAACTATGGTTTTATTCTTTTTTCACTACACGACATAATGAATTTTCGCCTACTAAAATTATATCCATATGCCAATGCATTTCCATACCAATTTTTATAAACGTGAAATATGTATCAATTATCTATGATTAAATACGTACTTATAATAAATATACTATAAGTTTATTCAGAAGTTTAAACAGAACCTGTTGTCCATGGTTTAAAAAACCATGTACATATCTTTGGGTAAACTATCATATACCTATAGTTTGTTTTTAGGATCTTTGCGCGTCTTAATTAGTAGCCGTATCAAATAATTACGAAAGCGTAGAGGGGCCACTAGTAGTTTTATTTTAATAATTCCGAGAAAAAAGTCGGAATTTTGTTAAACTACGAGATAAAAGTCGGAATTTTGTTAAATTCCGAGATAAAAGTCGGAATTTTGTTAAATTCCGAGATAAAAGTCGGAATTTTATTAAATTCCGAGATAAAAGTCGGAATTTTGTTAAACTCCGAGATAAAAGTCGGAATTTTGTTAAATTCCGAGTAAAAGTCGGAATTTCGTTAAATTCCGAGATAAAAGTCGGAATTTTCTTAAATTCCTAGATAAAAGTCGGAATTTTGTTAAACTCCGAGATAAAAGTCGGAATTTTGTTAAACTCCGAGATAAAAGTCGGAATTTTATAAATTCCGATAAAAGTCGGAATTTTGTTACACTCCGAGAAAAAAGTCGGAATTATTTATAGCTCTATACAGTGTAATTTAATAAAATTCCGACTTTTATCTCGGAGTTTAACAAAATTCCGACTTTTATCTCGGAATTTAACAAAATTCCAACTTTTATCTCGGAATTTAATAAAATTCCGACTTTTTATCTCGGAATTTAATAAAATTCCGACTTTTTCTCGAAATTATTAAAATAAAACTACTAGTGGCCCCTCTACGCTTTCGTAAATAATCAAAAATAAATCGAAAGGTCAACTCTACCTTTGAGCAACGGCGAGTACAGGACGTTTCATTTATACATATCATTGTATTTGTTAATATTAAATGCATTGCTGCAATATAGTACTATTTGAGCAGGTTGTACCTAATTTGATATACGCGCAAAGATCCAAACTACAAACTATTCTGTGTATCAATTAATATTTCAATCTGATATATCTCGGTTCTTTTACGATATTCTTAAGGAAATAAAATTATAGACAATCAAGTCCTAGGTTGTCGATCTCTCCATTGCAATAACCTCAGCTGAATTATTTTTACAAAAGAAGTCTCATGCTCATAAAATAAAAATAATTTGGTGGAAAAAATAACATTTTTAAGAAATTTAATTGGTAGATATTTGGACAGACTTTATTTAACAAATGTCTGTACCTTTATTGTTCCAAATAATCATAATTATTTGATTTAACTTTGGAACATAATTGTGACTCATTGTGCGTTTTCATGGCCAGTCTTTTTTGTTTAATTATTAAGTAAACTATTTTTTTAAATCAAGAAAAACTAATTAATTAATTTTCTTTATCAAATGCAACCAGTATAACACAATGTGTATTCTAAATTTTTTTTACTATTTTGATTAGATTTTTTATTTTAGTTTTTTCACCTTATTTTCTTATTTTTAATTTTTTTTCTATTTTATTTTTTCATTTTTTTTTCAATTTCATTTTTAATTTTTATCTATTATTTTTCATTATTTTTTCTATTTTATTTTTATTTTCTTCTACTATTTTTCATATTTTTTTATTATTTTTCATATTTTTCTATTATTTTTCATTATTTTTCTATTTTATTTAAAATTTTTTTCTATTTTATTTTTAATTTTTTTCCATTTTATTTTTTCATATTTTCATTTTTTAATTTTGTTACGCTTTTTTTTTTCGGTTTTTATTAATTTCGTATTTCCCTTATTTTATTTATTATTTTCAGTTTACGATACTGCTGTCTTTTCCTTAAGATCCCTTAATTATTAATATTCCAGATTGTCACGGAATTTCTGCATAGGTTTTCGAGAGCAAAGGAACGTAGTTTATCAACATCAATGCAAATTTTCAATATTAGCTCGGTGGTGTAAGGCGCAGTGGCGCGTGCTTCCTTCTAAACTACCCGCGTTCAAAACCGGGTCGGACCACGTGAGTGGACTTGCTTGCACCGTCATCTCTTAAAAGAGCCAGTTCCATGCATCTGCGATGTGAACACATTAAAGATCCTTATCCCACATGACAGTGAGAGTTTGGCAAAAACTCCAGGTCAGGGGTGCCAGTGTTTACATAAACGTCATTGACGGCCTTGGTAGCGAAAATAGGCCGACGTTAAATAAGGGATTAAAAAAAATTGGTTACTAACCGAAAAAATGCAAGCAATTTTTCCCGAAACCTCAAGACACCTGGAAGAAATCAGAAACAAATTTAATTTTAATTGTATACATGTATAGACAGGGTGTTTCGAAAAAGATTGGGACCCTGCTTAGCTGTAGGTGTATGATGCCAAACCAAGCCGATTGAACCCAAAAAGTAGAGGTCTAACTTTTTCATTTTCAAGATGCAGGACGTTTGAATTAAAATTTTGTAATAATTTTTTGTCTCTATTTTAGCGACTATGACATACAGTCTTCAAATTTCGTAAGTTTTTGAGGTCGATGATTACAACAATGCCATTGCCCACGTTACGATTTACAGAGGGCGCTTTTCTTCGACACTTTAAACCGTAACTTTTTTGAGGTTAGGTTTTTTGGACATTTCCTTTCATTACGTTTGAAGCGTTATGTAATTTTCTACAAGAAAGGTATATTTGTTGAAAAGTGACACAATTCATTCTTTTCGAGAATTGCGCAATTGGAACAGTTTCTTTTAAAGAGAAGTTAATTCCAGTATACTGGTTGTATGTCCGTTGATGTAAAATATTAGCCTCCTCCAGCGCTAAACATCTTCAGAGGTTGTTGTATTTATTAATTCATTAGCTGTGGTATTTAATCAGAACTAGTTCCTAACTAATATTTTAATAATTTTACAGTATAGTTTGCCGAATGGGTGAGGCGACAACGTGGGAATTGAAAAATCTACAATTTTTCTTACCCTTGTCATCTCCTTTGGCACAATATCCATAAGATATAGCAGTTATTGTTGCTAAATATAGTTTAACTAGACATTTGGATTTCGGTTTGTAAAATACAACAAACTATAAAAAATTATTAATTTACATTCATTTCCACAGACTTGCCAACGAAAATATATCATTATGTTGGACAAAATGTAGTAGTAAAACATAACATATGATTTTTTTGTAATTGCGTAGCTCTTTCATCAGATAAGAAGTGTTTTGAAGACAATTCTTTAATTGTCAATAGTAATTTGTAATACCCTTTGTCCATCGGTAAGTTTAAAGACTACACAGCATTTCAAATACTATAATTTTCACTGTTTAATATAGACTATCTGGCAACAACGCATACTGTTAACAATACCAGCTTTGAATTTAAAGAACCATAATAACATTAATCGACAAAAATTGTTATTCACAGCGTATGCGGTGAAATCTAGCAGTTGTCCATCATAACTTAGGGCATAATAATAAAATAATCGTAAATGACAAAGCAATTTCTCAAAAATCTGTTAAACACAGTATAACTGAATATATTAATGAAATAAAAAAAAACCTACTTATTTATTATTAAACTTTTTTTCAAGAGGTCATTTGTGTGTTATTGACACAATCTGATAAATTAAATATGGAATTTCTGATCATCATGAGAAGATGCTTCAAAAATTCAGCAATGACTTGTAACTAAAATTTTAATTTTTAAATGGAAAAATTCTCTTAAACATTTTGAATTTTTGGAAAGTTTAGAAAAGAATAAAAAATAATTTTGTAAAGAGATTCGCCTATTTTACAACAAAAATTAATATTATTCAAAAATACGTGGACACAGAATCCGTGTCATTATATCATCCACATTTTTAAAAAATGTAGTACCTCCGTGTCAAAATCTCGTTTGCAGACCTACACAAAATCTAAAGAAAAGGAATAGTTATCCACATGTTTAACAACGTCCCTGATAAAATGATTATATCCTTATGCATTTTTATGTCCAACATTGTTTAAGTTAAACATATGGAGAACTACACCATCATATCTACAAAAGAATCTATTGCACTAGCAAAAACAATCATTAAAAAAATTCAACTCACCGTTAGCGCCAAACATCGCATGGTGGACATACTGATTCTGAACCCCAAAGTTGGCGTTGTTTCCCAAGGCGTACAGTTGTTGAAACAGGGACTCTGGACTCTCCTCCTGCTCCCCTTTGGAAGTGGCTCCCATTTGCATACCAGCCATTTGCAACAATTGAAGGTGGGTGTTGTTGTTCAAATTCTGAGGCGGGTTTGTGGTAGAGTCTGCGGTAACAGCACCTGACGCTCCAGGTAATGGTGGCACCGTAAACTCTCCTTCTGGACCAACATCTTTATTTTGTTGACTTTCCAGATGCATTCTTACGTTCGCTATGTGTGTTTTTTGTGAAGATATGATCTTGAATCGAGTACTTGTGCGAGTATTTGAAATTGCAGAACTTACAATCATCGGGCATAGGTGGATTTTCAGAATCAGGCTGGCCGAGGACTTTCTGCAATGCCATTTTGCTCTTTTTTTCTTTCGCTCTGGCGTTCTGAAACCAAACCTGTACGACTCGTTTCGGCAAACCAATTTCTCTGCCTAAGCTCTCACATTCGGCCATTGTTGGAGTTTTATAGTCGTGAAAAAGTATTTTCATGACTTTCACTTGAACTGAGGACATTTGTGTACGAAACCGCTTCGTACCTCCAACCGAGGTGCCACTGTTCATTCTTTGTGTGTTACTTTGGGTGCTACTGGCTGGTGAAGTAGGATTGCTTTCGTCATCATAAAATTCGGTAGTTTCTGACATCGAGTCGCTTCTTTCGTCGCAAAGAGATCGTTCACTGAGATCAGTTAACGGGCCTGGATCGCAAATGTTGCGCTCATGGTCCATGGATACTTTCATAGGTCTTGATAAATCTACTGGTTTGGAGAGATCTAAAGGAATTTCACCACTTTCCCCTTTTTCACATTTGATTTCGCTTTTGTCACCATTAGACGATGATGCGTGAGCCTGTAATTCGCTAATATACCTCTTCATGCTCTCCTCGTAATACTTTTTTATCGAACTTTCCATTTCAGGGTGTAGAGAAGGAAAAAGTGGTGGCATCATGTTCGGGTTTTGTTGATGGAATTTATTGTCACCTCCGGAACTTAAGCTCGGTGCAGATTCGAGACTGATTTCTTCATCGGGTAAAGCGTCTATATTAATTTCGCCTCTAGCACACTGATCGGCGTGTTTTGTAGATAAATGGGATTCTAGAGCTGACTTTACCTTGAACAATGCGGGACAAAATGGACATCTCTTATTGATCACTTGCGCGTGGGCGCGAAACTGACCTTTCCTTTCCCTAGCTCGAGTGTTCTGAAACCAAACTTGAACTACTCTTTTCTTTAACCCAACCTCTCTGGCAATATTTTCCAACATTTTCCTAGAAGGATTACTTTCAATTTGGTATTTTTGGTACAAGTAATCTAGCTGTTCTGGTAAAATTGTAGTCCTTAATCTCTTATCTTTTGGCTGGTCAGAAGTATCACTTTCTGCATCAAAATCATCAATTTTTCTTTTCTGGCTAGTCACATTATTCAACATGTTTATCAGTGGATGTTGAATATTTTGCTGTGTAGCATTATTTTGTGGCTTTAAATCCCCCAAATTAGCGTTTAGTTGTTGAAGTTGGGCATGTTGTTGTAGGATTCCGAAGGGCGAATCTGGGGGATATGTCGGAAAAAGGTTAGGATTCATTAAGTGGACAAGTTGATGTTCTCTCCAAAGCTCAAAACGAGGAAAAACTAGATTGCACTTGTCGCATTGAAAGGTACTTTCTTTAGACTCCGAGGGTGATGGGGATGAAGGAGGATAATTGCACTGACTTGGTGTTGGCGTTGTAGGAGGGTTTGGTTGGCTGGGACTATGGGCTGGGTTGGATTGTGTGTTTTGTTGCATGGAGGGTTGTTGTTGGATCTGATGTTGGGGTTGTTGCGACTGTTCAACAGTTGTACTTGAATTGGAGTCTTCTGAGCTCAAAACAGCAGCAATTTGTGCAGCGGCTGCTTGGGCTTGTGCCGATCGTTTTGCGTCTTCTTCTTTAAAGCAATGTGTTTTTTGATGTCTGATTAATTCGTAATATCTTTGAAAAACTAAAAGACATTTTTTTACACTGGTAGTTTAGGCCAGGTGTCCTCTGAAATCTATTAGCACCGGCTTCATCTGGAATACCAGGAGCCGGTTCGGCAGCTGGTTGGTTTTCGTATACTTTTCGTGCTTTCTGACGGGCGTTTTGAAACCACACCACGATAACTCTAGGGCTCAAATTTAATAACTTTGATAGATATTCTAAGTCATCGTCTTTGGGATAGGCATTATTTTCGAAAAATTCTTGCAGAACTTTTATTTGATAATCAGTAAACCTCGTACGGTTGGCCCTCTTTCCGGTTGACCCACTGGATCCTTGACTTCCAGGATTACTGTATTCTCTGTTGGGACTGAGACAACGATTAGGAGTTAAAGGGAGCATACCCTGTAAACTGTTAGGGTTAGGAAAGTTTTGTTGGTTAAGTTTAGGAGGAGGTAACATCGGGCTTGTCAGTCCGTGATGTGAAGACATACTGGACATGTTCATGGTTGGTGTGCTGGTAGTTAGCGTGTCACCCAACTGTGACGCGATAATTGAGGTAAGGGTGAGATTGTTCGGTGTGCTCGGCTGCGATACGCTCTGGTTGTCGGAGCTGGCCACGGAGGTAGCGGGGCTTTGTGGTGGCTGCAAATTAAGCGGCAAATTAAACAACATGTTAGGTTTGTCATCGATAGAATCATGAACTTTTTCTTCGATGTATTTCGGCAGCTCATCAGACGGCTCCTCTTTTAATTCAGTTTTAATTTCTTGTTGAATAGGTGTCGGCGAGTCCTTAGATTTGTTTTCATCTGTGCTGCTACCTGAGCTATTAAGAGGCATGACTTTCGCTTCGCCTGTTTTTTTCGTATTCTTCTAAATTAAGCGTAGTCGACGGTGGGTTATTAAAGTTATAAGGACTATCCTTGTTACGCTGCCTTTCTTTGAATAATGTATTTCTGAACCAGTGCTTTATGACTTTGGGTGGAAGACCGCTTTGCGATGCCATCTCGTGTATTTGTTCCTCAGACGGTGAGTTGTTTATGTCGAAGTGGGCACGCAAAATTTTCAATTGATCATCGGTAATTCGCGTTCTAGCGCGTTTCTGGTTGGCAGCAGCGTTTACGGCCTGTTGAAATAAGAAATACATGTTTGTAACGTTACATTATACCACTGTCGATATTATACAGATTTATACGCTCCCAATAGCCGACCCGTAAATATATGTAGCCTTAATAAATTGTAACAAATTGGCTATAAATCAATTACGATAATTATCACAATACAAGGCTACATCTTACAAACGGCAATTAAAATAATCAACATAGTCGGATCGAACTGAGCTAATAACTGTCAGATACAGGAATGTGTAATTATCGCCCGATGTGTATAATTAATATTTACATAAAAAAAATTCCCAATTTTGCTTAAAAAAAAACTAGGTATACAATTGGTCATTAACAGAACTGTACATGATAATTAAATTTTATGAGGGTACCGCAGAATTTACACTAATTAGTTATATTCGTGAAGCTGACAATATACATACCATAACTTTTACGGCAGTCATTCTCTTGTCTCCATTAACGACTATAAATTAATTTAAATTATAAACACATTCACAATTAGTATGTACCATCTAAGAATTTATTGTTAAGATACTACACGAATTAATTCCGTTTATTGACGCATTTCTTCTAATTTTAATTATAAAAAAAAATTAATATTACAATAAGTAGTTTATAAGGAATTGCTAAATTCTGAAGAGTATCATTAACAAATTGTGTTTGAGCATCCGTAGTAAACATCAAAGTATGGACCTTTCATTGGCTTTTACCGGGCCTTTACTGGAAATGCTGGCCCAATAAAGACCCTTAATTTGGTGTTTTTGGTTTGGTTCTTGTTCAAACCACATAGTGAACACCAGAATATCAGTAGTTCACTTACTGTATACAGACTGGGTACGAGATAATTAAATACGTAACAAGAGCGTGTTGTACCCGCCAAAAAGCTGGAAAAATATAGAATTTGTCAAAAAAACATATTCTTCATAAAAATTGGTTGCTCCTTTGCAACCCAATAATAATTTATAATTGTCGTGCTACTGTATTTAGAAAGAAGCGATGTGTATTTGACACAACAATAAGAAAATTTCGATATAATTTTTGGCGGATATATTAAAATTGCTAAAATGTAGTCTTATATTTTAAGTTAAAGTTATAGTTATAGTTGTTTAATATGAGCCAAAAAAATGTCAGGTTTAGCTATTTAAATTTAAATAATTAAACAAGATAAAAAAAATTACTGTACATCAAAGTTCAAAATAAATTTCTTTTAATTCTACAGAATTAGTAACAAAACCTCGACCAAGATAATAAAATTGAAAAACTTACACTAATACAGGTATAATAAAAATTAAAATAGCAAAGTATTCTACTAGGTGAGATTAATATATAAATAGTAATAAATACTAAAAGTAATTCATAAATATAATATACGCACTTCTTCTTTCTAATTCAAGATTAAATACACACACACTTATTGATGATTTATAAAATTTATATCATACAAAAAGAAACGATTAAGCTTTAATTGCGATTGCCACTAGTAAAAGATTTTTAATATATGGAAATCCTTCTTGAGGTCGTCGCGTTTACCATTCGCAGACCGGTTTCTGGTTATTGCCTTCATCAATTCTTTGACATATACAATTAAGTTATGCCACCAAATATTTTACGAAGGGTACATGACATGCTAAATACACTACTGTTTTAGATATTAATATGTCTTCATGTTATAAAAGTAGCTCTTGCGCTGATTTCAATTAGCCAACCCCTATAGTACTAGATAGCATTGAATCGACAACTTTAGACAAATTGCAATTATGTGTCCAATTATTCCAGGAGTGCCGCAAGGATCAGCTCTGGGTCCTGTATTGTTTTTTATTTATGCAACGGATATTTTTCAGTATATTAATTACGGCAAAATTCATTCATATGCAGACGACATTCAATTATTCTATAGTTCCCGTCCTAAAGACAATAGACTTACTTGTGACTTAATTAATTCCAACTTAGACTTCATTCAAAATAATTATTAATTATGCCAACCAAAACACTCTAAACTTAAGTGCAGTAGTGTGTTTGTGTTCTAGCAGAGTAAAATAATATACAAAAGCAAATTTAAATGTGGTTATGAATGGTCAACAATTACCTGTTGGTCAAGCTAAAAATCTAGATCTAATTTTTGACAGTAGGATAATATTTCAAGGGCTTCTGGCTACTTCGTCAAAAAAAAGCTTATTTTGTAGTTTAAGTACTATATTGCAATATAGGTATTTTATATTTTAAAATGATGAAAAACTTTGCGAGTCTTGTGCTCACATAATCACACTTACAAAGAATGCAAAGCAGCTGTTGTATATTCGTATTCAAATTTGAAAATATAGTGAAGTATCTTCTAGAATAAAAAATTATCTAAAATAGCTCAGGCTTGAAAATGTATTCAAATACAATTTATCAGTTTTTGTGCACAAGCTTCTAACAGGTTCATCTTCCTATCTCAATGAAACAATTTGTTTTAGGCGTAATTTCCAAAATATTAATTTAAGATATACCCATATTCTTGTAATTCCTATACAAGGTGATTCATAAGGAATAGGTAATATTTTGCCTGCCTCCTCTATATATTGAGGAAAATATTAATTTTTTGCTTAATAACTGGTGGTCAGATATTAATTAATACTTACGATACATCGTGTTAAAGTTATAAAAATAATTCAGTAATGTTATATTTCAGTTATTTTTTTCACACATAAACATCCGCACAATTAGGTTTTTTGACGTAAGAAAATCGAATAAGCCATCATTCTTGGTGCATCACATAAAGGGCTCTACGTAAGCTATCTTGGTTTAACAGAAACCATCATAACTTTTTTGTACTTTGTTCATTTATAATCTCATTGCAAATTTTTTATTTAACCATTATTTTTAAACAAAAAAGGGATACTTGTTTTATCTTCATAAAATGCACCCTTATCAAGATATTTACATTTTAGAAAATCCTGAACACCCATACTTCCTCCTCAAAATGCATAATTTGTACTTAGTTAAACTAAAGCAAACATTCTGATTAATTAAAGGGAGGTGCTAAAAATGCTTAACAAAGTATGCTATGGAAATAAATGAAACATACTGACACAGATGTATTTATTTATTATCTGTCAAATATTTATTGTGATATTTGAATCCCTGGTGTTTGTTAATTATAAATTGCGTTAAAGTAAAGGTGTGAATATGCCACGACATAACGATTTTACTTATAAAGAGATAAGAGATATGATCTGTGTTTATGCAAGAGCAAATTTCTTTGGCTCTGCTGTTGCTAAAGTATATCGACAAACATATCCTGGTAGAAGACAGCCTAATTACAAGATTTTTCAAAACCTGTTCAATCGATTAGGTGAAACAGGTTCATTTCACCCCAAGAATCATAAACGACGTCCTAAAATTATACGACCTGACCAAGAAGATGAAGTTTTAGTTCAAGTAACTGGTGATCTCGAAACCTGTACACGCCGTCTGTCATTAGCTACTGGTCAGTCTTCAATAGTAAGACTTGAAAACGGAGCAGTTTCACCCGTTTCACTGTACTCCCGTTTAAATTTACTTCTACGGGATTACCCAGAGTTAGTTTTTGTCGCAGGATGCGAAGAAAACAAAATAAAGACCGCTCATTTTACAAAAATATCCTCTTTACTGACTAAGCTATATTTACGAGACGCGGTGTTTTTCACTGGCGAAATAGTCATTCTTGGCAATCAGAAAATCTGCATTTAAGATTAATGTATGGTGTGGCATAATTGGAGTCAAAATTTTAGGTCCAATTGAGCTGCCTCCCAATTTAAACGGAGAACTTTACCTATATTTTTTAAGAAACTAGGTACCAGAACATTTTGATGATATACCACCAATCGTAAGAATAAACATGTGGTACATGCAGGATGGAGCACCACATCATTTTCCCCTACAAGTAAGAAATTACTGAAATGAAGTGTTTCTAAACTGCTGAATAGGTCGTGCGAGTCAGATTCCTTGGCCACCTCGTAGCTCGAATTTCAACTCAATGGATTTTTATGTTTGGGGTTACATGAAATCCCTTGTTTCCTCCAAAACAATAGATACTCGCGAAGAGTTGTGGAGAGGAATTCAGGAAGCTGCTAATACTATCAAAACTAATCTAGCCACTTTCTTTTCTGTAGGAAATCATTGAGCAAGCGACTAAAACGCTGTATTGAAGTGGGTGGAGGCCATGTAGAACATGTTCTCTGAGAGATGTAACATTTTGATTTGTAGTTTCAAAATATTTTGTTTTTACTTCGTTCTTTCTATTCAAGTTGATAAATAAATTAGAGTTTTATCTTTTAAATTGTTTAATTTATTTCCGCCATTTTTAAAATTTAAAAATACTCACTTTTTCTTACCTCTTCAGATATTCGGTATTAAAAGTTATTTTTGTTAAAATGACGAATAGAATATTACAAATTATGCATTTTGAGGAGGAAACAGAGGATTACTGTAAAAAAGTAAAAAATAAATTATGGGGTGCAGGATTTTCTAAAATATAAATATCTCCATAAGGGTGCATTTTTAGAAGATAAAACAAGTATTCCTTTTTTTGTTTAAAAATAATGGTTAAATAAAAAATTTGCAATGAGATTATAAATAAACAAAGTACAAAAAAAGTTATGACGGATTCTGTTAAACCAAGATAGCTTACGTAGCTCCCTCTATGCGATACACCAAGAATGATGGCTTATTCGATTTTCTCACGTCAAAAAACCTAATTGTGCGGACTTTTATGTTTGTGTGAAAGAATAACTGAAATATAACAACATTACTGAATTATTTTTATAACTTTAACACCCTGTATCTCAGTAAGCATTAATATTTGACCACCAGTTATTAAGCAAAAAATTAATATTTTCCGCTATATAATCGGCAGGTAAAATAATACCCATTCCTTATGAATCACCCTGTATAATCAACATCTCTGTTTTGATGCTCACTTTTATACAATGAAATTTCGACTTACAATAACCCGGACAACCAATATAACCGAGATCTGTAAATAATTTTCTTAAAACTGTAAAAGCACAGTTTTATATGACGCCATATTTATAGTTATTATACAATTACTTAAATTTTTCTTTTTTTTTCTAAGCTCTTATTCTTTCAAGTTTTTGTTTTCAAATGTAACAGTATATATTTCTAAATGTCGTCATTATTACCAAATTTAAAACACATACATACATAATTTACAAGGTTAATTTGAGTAACGTTAGGCTAGACTTCGCCGTAGTTTTAGGAATTCTTATATGTATATTTATTATTCCAGAATGAAGACATTTTATTTTTATTATCATTATTATTATTATTAAACTTTATCAGTGCACTACATTTGTTGGCAAAAGTAAAGTGATCTATCTATATACATTACGATGTATATGTATATATGAATATTTATAATAAATCTACTACAGTTGAGCTACCCCCAGAATTAGGAGATGCCAATGATATTAATAGTTATTTCATATCCTCTAGCCAATCTGTAAGTTATGTTGATAAAGATACAATGTCTTTCTTAAATAACAATGTAAAACCTAGTACTTCTGAATTTCATTTTCCCCTGTGTCTGAGGATCTAGTTCATAAAACCTTACTTTCAGTAACATCTAAATCATCAGGCTCTGATTGTGTATCCATAATTATGCTTATATATTGTTGTCCTACCATTTTGCCTTACTTCATATAATTAATTTCTGTATTCAAATTAACGTATTTCCTGCCAATTGGAAGTTAGCACACGTATTACCTTTGCCTAAAATTAATGATCCTAAAGAGTTTAAAGACCTTCAGCCAATAAGTATACTACCAGTGCTCTCTAAGATTCTGGGAAAAATCCTAAACTCTCAGATTAAAGTTCATCTCAAAAACTTCGAACTGTTACCTCGGAACCAATCTGGTTTTAGAGCAAATCACAGTTGTACAACAGCCCTACTTAAGGTCATGGATGATATTCTGTTGGAGACTGATAAAGATAATTTAACTATCCTCGTCTTACTTGATTATTCAAAAGCCTTTGACAGAATCAACCATGACCTTCTTCTGACAATGCTACATTATTTGGGTTTTGGCGGGAATGCAGTCTTGCTGTTAAAAAATTATTTAGTTAACAGGCAACAAAGAGTTAAAATTGGTAACAAACTATCTGCTTTCACTGATGTTGTCTCCGGGGTATCTCAAGGTTCTATATTGGGACCACTGTTGTTTACATTATATACTTCAAATTTTAAGAATAGCTTGAGGTATTGTTCTAGTCATTTCTATGTAGAAGATACCCAAATTTATTATTCTTTTGAGAAAACAGATTGTTATGATGCATCTATGAAAATAAATCAAGATTTGCAGGCTTTAATCTCTGTATCAGAAAAATTTTTTTGATTGTACACACCTCCAAGTCAAAAATAATGCTATTAGGGCGTAAAGTGTCGTGTAGGGCAATTGCTAATGGGATAAAGGTTCGCATAAACGGTGATGAGCTACAGCTAAGTGACGTCTCCAAAAATCTGGGATTATATATTGACACGTCTTTTAAATTTTCTGAACACGTCACACACATCTTAAAAAAATGCTTTTAGTAAGCTAAAATTAATATACAGTAGTAGGAATTTGTTAAATGTGAAAAACAGAACCATCACTGGTCCTATCACATTTGAATTATGCTGATGCAGTATATGGCCCTTTTTTAAATGCCTTTGAAACCACACTCTTCAATGTATTCAAACCTCTTGTATACGTTTTATTTTTGGGCTCAGAAAATACGATCACATTTCCTCAAAATACCAGGTATTAAACGGGCTGAACATACGGCAAAGAAGAGATTTACATATGACTGATTCACAAAATTTGCAAAGTTGAATCGCCTTCATACCTGGTAAACAAAATCACGTTTAGGGCTGATGTACACAATCAGGCATAAAGGTTTGCTAACAATACCAATACATATAACTTCTCTTTTCCAAAGTTCGTTCTCATATTATGGTCCTAAATACTATAATAAAATTCCACTTGAACTTAAAGCATTATCTCCTAATGACTTTAAAAAAGAAACTAAAAATTATGCTGCTTAAAGACCTAATAAAATTTCATTAATAATTGATCTCCTATTATAACTATTATTAGTATTTTTTTTCTTCTTTTTGCAATCAGTTGTTGTTTTTTTTCTTAAAATTTGTTGTATTCTTGTACACGTTATTGTGGAATAAATATATTAAATTGAAATATTTATTTTGTACATAACTATGTATGTGTATATGTTGATATGCTTGTATATATTGCTATTGTAATACTATCCAATTTTCATAAAAATTCTTAGCTGAATACGATATTTTTATTAATTTGTGAGGTTGAGTGTAAGAATGGAACTTCTTCTAAACTCTGCCTTTTGGCAATTATTTTTTTTAAATTTTTGTAAATTCTCTGTCATTTGCTGTACTTTTATATGCCAATAAAAACCATTTATTATTATTATTATCATGTAACGAAACATACATCATATATTCTTACACAACATTCCTAAGTACAACCCTGTGATTTCGACAAACGTGTTGGCTCTAAGCAATGACCAGAAATCGGCAAAATAACATGTTTATACGGAATATTCTTAAATTTTTCATTCAACGATACATTGTTTTCGATAATTAAGTATGCATGAAAAATTAATATACAAATACAAACAAATTTACGACAGGTTCATTGGCTAAGAAACAATATTTACTTTTCTAATTAGTAGTTTTTTCATTTGCAAACAAGTAATACAAAGTAACCTTATTTTTTTAAAATGTCAACATGAAAACAGTGTCTTTCTCATACCTTATATTCAAATGGAAATCTAATGTAGTCATCAATTAGACACTAGAGAATAATTAAAATTTCTTTTATTTAAATATCTTGTTAATTAATTTAACTAAAATACAAACTAGTTGCACATTAATTATTAGCTTTGGTGTCCTCGTTAATAACAAATAAATGAGGTTATTATATGTTTTAATTCTATCTGACAGCAATCTACTCATATATCTAATGTTAAATAAATAATTATGCCAACTTTTCGATGTAAAATAATAGAAATTTGAGATAAATTAAATTTCCACCTACACATTAGATTTTATACACCCACTGCAAGTTTTAAGTAGTTTGTAGAAAAGTTTTAATTTATTATAACATATTATTAGACAATAATTAACATACAATTGGTAATTTTTTTTATTATTCAACGTGTTAAAGAAATTATTTAGAATTGGATATAAAATTAAGGAAAAAAACGTCTGTTGAAGTTTATGAGATTATATTGCATATATGCGGCCGTAAAACAATATTAAGTTAAGTAAAAAAAATATATTTGGTGTAGATATTAGAATCTTGAATTTTAATTATAGGATTTACGGTATGGTAGCTTATAAATATTGATATAATTTTAAAATTTTAATGGAAAAGTAGAAATAAAAAACATAATGTTCAACGTTTCGTTAGTCAAAAATCATATGCAATAAATGCCCTATTGCAGGATAAATGCCATAATTACACCATAAAATGATAAAAAAAGTACAGTTCTCCTTAACAGTTGTCTGACATACTAGACTCTGAACAGTTCGATTCGCCCTCTGATACGGTTGTATGCTACTTTTCAACTTTTATAGTTGTCCACAAAGAACAACTTCTAACTTTAAACAGTCGTGGAAGAGAGAGAAAACTTCAACAATGTTATATAGTAGTACAATCAAGAAGTAATTCATAAAAAACTGACAAACTAAGGCCCTATACTCTACAATATAAACTTAACATCAGTTAATCTATGTAAGTAGTTTTACGGTTACGGAGGCTACATCAAATAAAATTATGCTTTTATTTATGCAGTGTAATCGTAAAACAACTTAGATTAGCTGAGACTGGTGGTAGAAAGTAAGGCTGGGAATTGAATACGAATAATTCGAGTATTCGAATATTCGAATTCGAATTATTCTAATGGGAAATTATTCGAATACTCGAATATATTCGAGTATTCAAATATTCTATTATATTTGAGTAAATTTGAATATTAAAATATATTATTAAATTATGTACGAATAGGTAAGCAGTATGCATCCAACCAAAGTAGGTAGATAGTACAAAAAAAAAA
>JANEYF010002497.1:110000-172500 GCA_029963845.1 Rhamnusium bicolor
CTGAGTTTTATCATCGGAACGCTCACAGCTGATTGGTTGATCTTCAGTTCGGTTCGTCTCGGATGTGAACCCAGGTCATCTTGGCGGAAGCATGTGCCACTGTTATTCACACCACCTAAGCGAAGGACTTAATTAGTCAAACATACAACCTTTCAGAAGAACTGGTCAACTGCATAATTTTGTAGATCATTGAGGAATGAATAAGAAGTAACCTACCAGAGAAATCTGATTATGTGTAGATCTCAGTATATAGGTACAATATGGCATGTTTAATGCATACGATTTCGCCAACTGTGTATTCTGTTTGTCTAGAGAATCTACAGATTTTTTATTTTAAACATGTGTAAAGTGTCAAAAAGTAAAATACATACAGCTAGCTGCACAAACAGCAGAAGATAATATAGAAGATTTATTATTAATGAAGCAAGTGTGCGTTGACAATCATAAACAACTGTAAAAGGACATGATATGTGAGTTAAGTCTTTGTAAGTTTTGCCATGCCCCTCACCGACACACGATAGATTGCATTACAACGAGCGAGCTTTAGTAATGACTGCAATAAATAAACTTTTCATTAATGTTTTAATACGTTTATTCTTTTACATAATTTGCTAATATGCATTCGATAGCAATTACAAAAAAAGTTGAAATTGAGTTGTATCCCAAATGGTATTTAATGTCAGTTTATCACCCTGTCATTATGAAGGTTAAGTAAATTTGATTATCAGCGAAACGCAGTGTAAATGTTAATCAAAAAATATTCGCAATCTGCAACGACTATGATATTTGTTAATAAAAAATACAGATTATAATCGTTTAAAAATATATAAACATCTGGTAATTCACGATCGTAAAAGTAATCCTGGGCCGGACGAAGCCTAGGCATTCGAAGACACCGGACATACATCCAAGATTCGAATATGGTATTAATTTCTGCTTCCGGAAAAGTTTCAGTTCTTCGGCCAAAGTCAACCAGGGGATTCTTGGTGGAGAGGTTAGTGCGGTTACAAATAATTACACTTTCGGCAAATTTTTAAAAATATTTGGGATATATACCGGGTGTCACAAGATAACTTTTGAAAAAGTCTGAAAAAAAAACATTGTTACTAACAGATATATTTCTAATAATGTTTCACTACATTTAAAATGTACCAAACACCGCCGCAACACACCACAATATTGAGTCTGAACGTTTTCGTACTTCGTTAATAAAAGATTCAGTATTACCTTCGCCTCCTGAAGTTTTTTTTCTGACAAACCGTATTGCGACAGGGTGGGGCATTCACGTTGAAGTAAGACCAATATATTTTTCTGTACCTTCGGCTATGCCTTTTTTATTTAAAAAAAAATCTACAATTTTTGTTACCTCTGCTAGAGTGAAATTAATTTTGAAATTGGCCTCTGAGAAACAATCAACTAATACAGATTTTTTTTAATCGTCGAGTTAATTTTGTTTCGTTTTGTATAAAAATGTTTCTCTTTTTTTGAATTTTGCAACATGTCCTATTTTTTCGAAATTGTAATTGGAAATGCTGTAAATTTAAACGAGTAAAATAAACATAACAACAATTAATAGCCACAAGACTGAAAACGTCACACGCATATCAGCGTTTAACACTGGACCGAGTCAAGTCACCTACGCGCAAAGCTATTGCGCTTGTCAGGTTATCGTCCGCAAGTCGGGACACATACTCTATAGGGCGCCACATTAGGTGTTAGGACACAAAAATACAGAATTAATGAGCTCGGTTTGCACTGATATTTTACAGGTGGTCCTTTACATGGCGAACTAGACTACCAGTACCATGTGTTTGGAATAGTTCAGATGAATCACCCTGTATATTTGCTTTAGAGTTATACTTTTATTTCGTTAATCATCCTGTACAAACTTAGCCTAGAGCATAACTAATCGCCTATTTATTGCAGCTAACAAACACGATGTAAACAAATTTATTTTTTGTCACATTTTAGAACTATACTCTCATTAACACTACAAAGTTCTGAGAAATATGAAACCAGGTGCACAAAATTTGAATAGACAATAGCTATTTTAAAACATTTTTCTACCTGCGGTGTCGTCAACGGTTTGCAGTTATTATTCCTGATACCGACGCACGGCACAAAAGACAAAGAAGGCATACCTTAATGGAATAGTTATCTTCGTAACACATAAACTTTTATTGATCCCTCCCTATATTCACATAAATAGGCATCTTTGTAAAATATTAAATAAAACATCTTTTAGCTGTAAATTATACCAGAGCCGCACTAGGGCACCATTGCGAACGGGCGAAAGAACCCTCTTCCTTCTTTTAGATGAAAGATCATTTTATTTTATCTAGTAGTTGTAAAAAAATATATTTCTGATACTTAGCTGACACAGACATAGCATGCTATGTATTAGTTCCCTGCAGAGTTGCTAGACGATTACCTTTTAAATTTTGGCAAGTATTGTTCGACTCAAAATATTAAAAACACACAATTCGAGCTATAGACTTAAATTGCTTCGCAATGGTTTACGAACTATCCTTTAGTTATAAGTTTGTGGCATTTTTAAAGCAGAATTATTTCTGGGTAACCTTAAGTCCCAAAAATATTTGTTATTTCGAAGTGTTAACGTACTCAGAAGCTGATGATTTTTAAGAGTATCATAGAAAATTAAAGACCCTGATTAGCTGTAAAATACAGGTGTGAAATTTTCAATGAAATTTTGATTTTCTTCATTAGATGTCTCTTAATCTTGTTTTACTTTTTCATCTATCTATAAATAGATAAAGTACTGGCGTCGTGCAAAAAATCTGGTTCCATATTGTGGTGAAAGTAGACGTTTTAAAACCCGAAAATAGAACAATTATCCGAATCTGCATGCTGTCTGTGTGTCGCTGGTTATTAATGAGATACGATTTTCTTGAACACGTCTCATCATGGAAGTCTGAAATTGTACACATAATATATGGAAGTTTCGAGGAAGAACCCCATTAAATATCAGTGAAATTGGTGCACCAGGGAGGGTATGTCTCGAGGAACTCCGAAAGTTTCAAATAAAAATTGTTTAGAATGAGGAAACTTAAAAATGTCTTCTTATTCATCCTGTTTATCTTACTATTTTATTTATTTTTATTTTACTTTTAATTAAAATGAATTATTTCTTTCATTTTAAATCGGTGTGATGATGAGTACATACTCTATTTAACCCTGTCAAAGGGAGCACCTTATTTCTTACTAGATACGACCTCCAATTGAAAATTTACCGTCGAAATTTCGAACAATTTGATCAATAAATAACAATATTTTATCTGTAATTATCATGTTCACTTTTAATACGGATTTCCATATTCTGATTACTTACTAATGAAAATATTCTAATAATAAATCTTAAGAATGATAATGTTCTGTTTACTTATATAATGGTAATAATAAAATCACGAATTTAACATTTATTTGGAAAAAATGTGAAGAAATACGTCAATATTAATTAGTTGTTAAAATTCAAAAATTATGGTATATACATAAATCAGCAGACACGCACACATAAATAATTTATATTTTGTAATTTTTAAAACAACAAATTAATTTTAATTGTTCGATGTTAAACATGACATGACAGTGCTTAAAGATTTAGTGTATAATTCTGTAATGTAATATAATGTAACAAGATGTAATTCATAACTAAATATAACTATGGCTAGTTTAAATCATGTCTTTTAAATGGTAGATATGCAAAATCATATTATAGTTTTTTAAAAAGGTATAATAAATTAAAACTTAAGAACGTTAGTATATTTCAAGAAATATGTTAATTTCACATGACTTCAAAAAAATATTAATATTTGAAATAAATTAGATAAGAAAATGACATTTATTTACCTTTAATATGGATATGCAATATTAGAATTAACTTGAGGATTTGTTTTGTTTCTTAAATAATACAAATCACCTTTTAAGGATTATCAAAATTTGTTATCAAATATTTAAACCTATAATCACACCTAAAACCAACACTTTATACAAATTTGATAAAATATTAGACATTTATTAATGTTGAAACATTCGGATATATAAAAATTATACTAATTTCAGATTTGTTTTATCTGAAAATAATATTCGAATAAAAAGTATAAAATAATGGACATTTATTAGGAAAATATTTAGATTTAAAAATTTGTAACCCATTTAGAAGACACGTTTTTAAATTTTTTTCTATAAATATTACGAAAGTAGGAATGGGTGAACGGGTTGAAAAAAAAATATAACTCACCGCTTGTTGCTGCATAATGGCTTGCTGCTGTTTTGCGAGCATGGCCTGTTGATCCTGAGGCCCAAATTGCGTAATAGGATCATATGGCGGAGGCGGCATCATTAGGGGGAACCAAAGGCGGTTGTAAATTCATCGCCGCCAATGCATTCAAACCTAATGGTAAGCCCATGCCCATCATTTGCATCATTGGATTGAAATTTAATTGTTGCATTTGCATCACATTCAATGCTGCCTGCATTTCAGACATTTGTTGCGCTAAAGCCATAGGATTTTGGGCCATGCTCTGGGCTATCATCGCCTGAATATTAGCTGGCAATGAGTCCGTGCTGCTGGCGGGCGTCGTGGAGGACGTCGGCGTCGACGGCGCCGTCGAGGTTGCCTCGGGTGGCGTCTGAAGATTCAACTTGGCATGCAAGGCATCCTTGGATTCGTCTTCTTTCTCGAGAGTGGTGGCCTCCAGGGGACTGGACGAGGAGGCGGCGGCTGTGGTGGTGGGCGTCGTTCCACCTGGCGTTGACACTCGAGGCATGGTGTTAAGAGTTGAGGACGTCGCCGCCGTCACGACCACCGTTTTCTTTTCGTATTCGTTTTTGAACTGTTGAGCATATTTTTCTAAGAATTCGAGTGGCACTAAATCTTTATGAACTTCTTCACAGTGAGATTTTAACACCCACACACTAGAGAACTCTTTATTGCAATGTTGGCACGTAGATTTACTTACTTCAGGTAGGTTGGTTTCTATATCCTCCTCGACTTTGGACTCCGCACCATCCACGGTGGACGTTGATTCGTTAGCAGGCTCTTCCAAGGCGGGTACCGTCGGCGGCGGCGGCGGCGGCGGCGTCTGGGCCTCGCTGGCGGCCTTCTCTTCGGCTTCGCGCTGTTGTCTCTGTCGCCGCTGGTGACTTTCATTGTATTGCATCACTAGATCGAATCCGAAACTTTCCAAAAGGTGTTTGTACATGTGCGAGCCGGATTTTTTAGGTATATTTAATCTAACTACGCCATCTTGCGTTTCGCTAGGCGGAGGACTCTTCGCATGGCCGGGCTCCGCGGCTGTCTGAAAGATCGCCATAGGCGTTGCAAACATGCAATACAGCTGCTGATGAGCACTCAACTGATCTTGCGAACTAAAGAGCGCCCCACACTTAGAACAGCTCATCATCCCTTGACTACCTGAGAGTCCAGGTGACGGTGGGGTGGGAGAGGGTTGTTTGTCCCCACCACTCGGCACTGGGCTCGTTTGTTTCGGAGACTGCATGGCTTCTGGCTGTTCTATTAGCGGCTTGGACAAGTCAATCTGACCGGCCATTGCCAAATCTTGCAATTTACTGGCTCTGGTTTGATGTAGGACGCTCCTCATATGAATGTCGAGAGTACTGCCTTGAGTGTAGGCAACTTTACAGATATTGCAACGGTACCTTTTCTTATCGTCTTCGTCGGAAGAAGTGCTTTTAGGGGTCAACGTTAAATTTTGTGGCTGCGTACTTCCCGCAATAGGTGACACAGGCGGGTTATTATTATTGTTTTGTTGTTCTTGCATCGCCCTTTTTAATTTATGCAAATGACTGACCGAATTGTAATGAACAAGTAGAATATTTTTTTGTGTAAAACTTTCTTTACATACGTCACATTTATAGGGTCGGTTGGGATCTAGATATTTCTCCATAGGGTAGCTTAGTTTCTCGCCCTTTCGGTGCAAAAGGGTTTTGTTATGTGCTGTCAAATAGCTTTGTCTCGTGAAGGCTACTTTACAACGGTGGCATTTATATTTTCTATTTGGATCATTATAACTGTCCTCGGCGATCGCCTGGCTGTTCAGGTAATCTTCCAGGAATTGCTGGTCTTTGTAAATGATGCTATCGTCTGAATTTTCACCGTCGTTTTGATTGCTATCATCCAGTGATTGACTAGTGTTCAACTCTTTACTGTCATCGCATTCGCCAGATTCGTTGTCGTCGTGTCGCAGCGATTCTTTCTTTAAAATGTCATTCGTGGAACTGTCCAGCACTTGCCCTTGCAGTCCCGCCAATAATAACGGGTTGTTCATTAAACTTTGTTTGTAGGCATTTAATTCTTCGTCCGTTAATTCCGAATGTACACTTTCCACGTGCTTGTGCAGCGCAACGAGCGATCTAAAGCTACGCCCACACAACACACATTTTGTAGCGTCTCTGATCATATGATATTGAGAATGTAGTTGTAATTTTTCTAGCGTCTTAAATGCTAAGGAGCACTGGTTGCATCTGTACTTGTATACGTGCTTTTCCGACACCGACATGTTCGCGATCGAATTTTTGGCGTGTACTTCCTTGAAATGCATTTGTAAAGTATGCGCTGTTGGAAAAAACTGGTTGCATCCTTTTTTTCCAACACATGTACCCTGGTCCGCTTGGGGTTTGTTTGATTTCCAAGTGCCCGGTTTCGTTTTGGTGATAGCACAGTTCGTCGATGTTCCGAAATGTCTTGAAGCATGTCCCGCAACGCTCAGATTCGGATTCGGTGTTATCGTCACTGCCAGGCGACATCAGGTCTGGCTCGGCATCTGCATGGCTCGCGTCGCTCTTTTCGAGTTTATTTGATTCTTTGGAAGACACTGAAGTCGGTGATACAATTTGATTAGGCGTTGTTTGAGTTTGATTTAAAGAATTATTTGGTGTCGGCGTTCTGGAGGCTTGGTTTAGCCAATGGCTTTGATCTACCAGCATTAATAACCGTTGCAAGCCCTCACTATTCACGGAATGTATTTGCATAACGTGGCGCTCCAAACTGGCACGGTCTTTGAAGGCATCTTGACATAAAGGGCAGTGGAAAAGGATTTCGGGCATGGAAGTGTTGTTGGTGCCATGCTGGGCGAGGATATGAGCTTGTATGCGCATCTCCGAGTCGCTGCTATACTCGCAGAATGGGCACATATGCTGCGGAGACCCGCTTTCGCTGATGTTGGCATCTTCGCACTCCTCGCGTGGTTCCGACTTAACCTGATCCCTACTTGCTTCAATTTGACTGAGCTCGGAGTTGATGCTATCTCTGCGCTCTGTTGAAGAATAAAAGAACAGTTTTAGAGGTAAAATTCGGGTGGGTATTGTTGCAGTAATGACAGGGATTAACGGTATCTTTGTAAAGCTTAAAACACCGGGCCCCTGTGACAATAAGAACAATTGTTTAGCCGCTGCTATTGTATATGTGGGCCCGAGGCTCTAAGCCACGCCTCTACGGCAGGCTTACGTACGATAAAAATATTCCTAATTACACAGGCTAAATATTTTTAATAAAATCCCCGCAATTACTTATATCAAGCATATGGTAGGGCACTTGTAGCTACGCCAGGGGTGTCAGGCTATATCACGAACAGTAACATAATAATTATTTATACACCCCATCGACACAAAAACCATTTTATCACGATAGTTTATAAAGTACAAATTTTAAGCATTGTTTAAAAGAACAAAAGGCAACGCCCGAAAGAAATTCAACCTGCTGTTGCGGAACGGCACCTAATTATCGTTTAAAATGCTTTTATTGTTAAAGATTGAATTACATATTGGTTTCCAGTACACCTTCATATTTAATGTTGAAATGAACATTTAATCAACATGTTTATGCAATAAAGTGGTAAAAGAGCACATCATATTTTATTTATGAATTTATTTTCTATATAGGATAATCTATAACGTCAACTTTAAAGTTATAGGTACCGTTAATCCCTTACATGTTACTTTATCGGTCGTTTAAATAAAATGGACTAGAAGTATCAACATAAAATAAAGTGTATTAGGAAAATAAAAATTGTATTGGGAAAAAGTGTTTGCATACATAAAGAATTTAATTTTGACAATTAAATAACAAACATAATGAGTGTCCTTCTATTAATGAAACATCAACTAAATGTTAACGAATAGGATTAAATTTAATGGTGTAAAAATAAAACAAGTCCACATAAAAAAAGTATAAAACTATTCTTGTCGTGAAAACAAGCCTTCACAATTAATAAAATAAGAAAAACATTTCTATATATTTACATCTATTGATGTAATCATTATAATATATCTAATGAATTATAGTCGAAAAACAAATTGTTTCTATATACACAATCGATATTTACACTAGCAAAATAAAGTTTCAGTTGCGTATATGTAAATATGTGATACACCACCATTTTTTTTTGTTTCACTTATACAATTAAAGGAACATTGTTCTGTTAATAAAATAGAACAATTTTTTTATATTTTACCAAATGTGTGAAGTAGGTGGATATTTAGTAAGTAAATTAATGTACAGATATTTGGCGATAATTTAGGTTATACAGACTATTCATATATTTCTTAATTATATATCCACATTTTTATTTATAATTACAGGGTGTTCAAAACATGCATGGCACAAATTCAAGAGCATGTTCCTTATGCCAAAATAAGAAAAAAAAGTTTCTATGAAGATGGATTCATAACGCTTCATTTACGAAACACAGGATATCGAAGGGCTATCAGAAAATTAACATTTTTTTTTATTTTGACAAAAAACGGTTCTTTGAATTTTCACGAAATTTGGCACATTCAATAAATTTTTTGTAATTGTAATTTTTCATGATTGAGAAAACAAGACAATAATTACTGGTAAAAGCAACCAGAAGTAATACATTTAATACTTTTATATTATTATCACGCACCAGCAGCAGTAATCTACTACTGCTTCTGTGATTATCCCAGTTTATTTATGTATTTTATATATTTTTACGTAATTTATATATTTTAGTTTATATCTATATATTGTGTATTTTATATCTATATATTGTGTAGTGTATATTCTATATATTGTGTATTGTATATTCTCGTAAATAAACTTGTTATTATTATTATATTATTATTTGTTTATGTGAAATCCATAGATATGTACAACGTGATTTTCTGAGAATTCCCACCCGTCCAAATATTGTTATTTTCATTATTACGAAAAAATTAAATATGAAAGTTATAGGACTTTTTATGTAGATTTTGAAAATCGTATCAGAAAAATATGGGAAGCTCGCCCGAAATAGCTACAGTTGTTAATTTTATTTTTATTTATTACTAGTACAGCCATTTAACACATTGAATCCAATTACAGAATGGGACACATGATAATACTTGAGATCCAGAGGAATTTAACAATCAAGAATATAATATACCCACGACCACTGTACGTTATTATATACAGGACACATTAGATGTAATGGGGAGAACTTTTTTATATTTATTCTAGCTGTGCTTAAGTGAAAAGTTGGGTTCACGAGCGGATAATCTTGGCACATAAAAATTCAATATTATAACGATTATGTAATATTTTATGCAAAAAGATTACTTGTGTTTTTTTCAAGTATATCCCGTAAGCTTTCAATATAAAGTCTGTCAGGCATGACAGTGTGAGAAAAACCAAATGGAGGATAGATCCCATCTTCTTTAAATCAACAATATTTCAGAAATTTTCTTTGGACTTTCTCTAAATTTTGAATATGGATATCATAGGAAGGGCACCATATAATGGACGCATATTCAATTCATATTCTCACAAATGTAGAAAAAGCAATTTTAATGTACAGATATTGTTAAAGTCGGCAGAGTTTCTAATAATGAACGCAAGGGCTCTAAAACAAGCAGAGGTGAGACTCTTCATATGATCCACAAATAAAAGTTTTCTGTCAAACGTTACACTCAGATCTCGAAATGTTTTGGGTCTATTTAGATTTTGCTACATTTAAGGGTAGCTTATTTTCAATGCACAAATTATTTATAATTAATAAGTCATCTTGCAACTTTTTACAGTCATTGATGCTTCTGATGTAATAGATTTTCATGTCATCTGCATTCAATAAGAAGTTTACCTTCACAATGTCATTAATAAAGATGTTAAAAAGAAGGGGACTCAGATTGGAACACTGTCGAACACCGGATGTTGCTGTAATCTGGACAGACTGGTGGCCAGAACATTCACCATATTGCGTCCGATTAGTAAGATATGATTTAAAGAAGTCTAGGAGATTCAGTGAGAATCCATGAGCATGGAGTTTTATAATGAGAATGTCATGGTCTTGTCTGTCTAAAGCTTTAGAGAAATCTGTGTATAAAACATCAGTCTGAAGTTCAGAATCGATAGATTCAAATAAAAATTGTGCGATACAAAAGAAATTCGGCTCAAGCGGTTATGCATATAACAATACATATATTCATGTAATAAAATTTCAAAAACTTTTGAAAAATTATTTACTTTAGTAATTGGTCTATAGTTTTCAATATTAGCCCAGTCATATTTTTTAAAAACAGGTACAGGGTGGACAAATTTCAATATTTGTATAGGGTAACTCGGTAACTGTAAGAGATACAAAAAATGGAAAACACATTCTCGATCTTTTTTTTTTGAGACAAATTCACTGGAAGAACTGATTTCTGGCCTCAATTAAAGGTAGATTGTCCATAAATTTCTCAATAATTTTCTGGTTTACGATTTCGTAGTACCGTTGGCCATTAAGATTTTCTTGATAATATATCAAGAACGTAGAGCACACCAAACACTAAAACCAAAGCGTCCCTGAGATCGCACGTCAACGATACGATGAGGGTTCATATCAGACCAATAATGCTCGTTATGCCTGTTGAAAATTCCTGGACTGCTAATGTAGGCTTTATCTGTCCAAACTACATTCCTAGAGAATAATGGATCTTGTTGACTTTTTTTGACGATGTCATGTGAAAAATTCCAAACGTCGCTGAAGATCAGCTGGTTGCAGGTGATGTTTCCTTATTGTATAAGGTCTGAATTTGTGTGTCTTCAAAATACCCAAAGCTCGACGTCTTGAAATTCCAGAATCAGCTTCAATTTGACGATTTGAAATTGAGGGATTTGCAACCGCCATTCCAATTACAGTTATAAAAGATTCTTCAGCATCTTCAATGTTGTAATTTTTTAGTCTTGGCTTGTTGAAGGACCTACAATTAATGAGATTTTCTTTTAACCTCTTAAAAATAGCTTCATTAAGTTGTCTTCTTTGTGGATAGCGATTGAAATATATTTCGGATGCATTATCTCACTTGTTATTACTTTGAATAAGCATTCTAGCATATCATATTTCTCGTAATTTTCTTAAGACATCTTCACATTTACGATTAAATGGAGTGTAATTATGACGAAATCAAAATTATTATTATGCAATTTACTGACAAACGGATAAACACTGTCACAGATGATACGCGCCTACTTGGAATAAATATAAAAAAAACTCAAAAGTAATCTACTAAAAGATTATTTTCGCTATTAAATACTTACACAATAAAAGCGACCCCACATATGATATAGAGTTTGAAAGAAAAAAAATTTCCCTTTTAACTAAACTGTAGCCAACTGATTCATTTTTAAAAAAATACAACTTTATGCCATAACTCGAAATTGCACCTTTTTTAAAATTCTCTCAACGCTACTATATTATACAGAAAAAAGTGCCTGAAGAGTGCAAAAGTTGTTTTTTCATAACTTTACAAACAACCAAGATATTAACATGTCTAAAAGTCGAAAAATCGAACTTTTGTTTATAACTCGAAAACAAAAGACGATAGCAAATTTTTGTTTTCGCCAGTGAATCTGTCTAAAAAAAAAAAAGAGAGATCGAGAATGTGTCTTACATTTTTTTGTATTTCTTACAGTTACCGAGTTACCCTACAGTACAGACGATATGCTTCAACAAGTTGGCTGTGCCTAATAATCATTCCAAATGAATAAATGACAATTCTGGATTACAGTAATGAAGAACGAACATTCATTACATTGAGAGTGCGTATTCACCAAGTGTCCAACTTAAATATTGTCTATTATTTATTTGTGGCATGCTATATTTCTTCTCACCTTTAGGTATTAAGTCACTATTCCATAACATTTAAAAAATGTTGTTAAATAAACCTCTGCATTTTTTGCTTATCCAAAAATGTCACACACCTAAAAAATATTAATCTGAAAATTTTTTAGCTGAATAGAAATCCAATAAAATCGGTCCTTTTCTAGTCACGTGCGAAAATAACCAATCATGGTAACATTTAAATAAATGCAACCAATGGGTAATTATCACTTACGTCATAACAAATAGTTCATCTGATCGTTCGTTTAAATTTTACAAATTATTGTTTTGGTAACTATACCTTTAATTAATATTAAATAAATCATTGAATTTTTTTCGTTTTTAAAATACGGGTCTTGGGGTAAATATGAAACAAAATATGAAACTTTCAGTTTTTCAGTTACTTATAAATACAAATTGAAAAAACCGCTGCCAATTACTTGGAAATCAGAACTTCCTCACCGTAGTAAAACTCGACGTGTAGTGGAGTTTATAATAAAAGTAATTTCTGACGTTTCAAAAAAAGTCACATTTTTTGACGTTTCAAAAAAGTCACATTTTTGACGTTTCAAAAAAGTCACATTTTGACGTTTCAAAAAGTCACATTTTTTGATGTTTCAAAAATTGAACGAACTCAATCTCTTCCTTGACCTCTAGAATGTGTGTACCAAATTTGAAAGCTTTATCTCAAAAACTAGCTGCTATCGCGAACCAGACAGACACACAGACAGAAAATTTTTTCTGACTGAAATTTTGTGTATTGTCATAATTCGTAGAGATTCGTCCAGAAATGCAATAAAAATTTTCAAATTTTTTTTCACGAATACATAACTTCCTTACTTGAGGGGTAAGGAAGTAATTCCCATTTATGTATTAGATACAGTTACTTGATTTTTTTCAAAAAAGTACATGTTTTTTAAATTAGGTATAATCTAAACAAAAAAAAATTTTTTCACTTTTAACATCGATTTTGGGAAAAAAGTGAAACAGATAACGGAGAATGTGAAACAAGCCTGTAACTCCTATACTATTCAAAACAATAAGATTTACGGGGTAAAAATGAAACAAGCGTCAAAAACTGAACAAAAAATTATGTGCCGCGACTTTATTAATTTTTATATTTCAGTACAGAATAAAATAAAATGTATATGTATGATGGTGATGAAAATTACAATAAAACTCAAATAGTAACCGTCTTTGAGCACTGTGATTTTTTATTGAAAAAAAAAAACCGTTCTATATAATGAAAAACAGTTTGACTACGTTAAAAAGAGTCTTGCAAATTAGGTATAATTATAAAATAAAATAAAGGGTGGGGAAAAATGCAACACGTTAAAAGCTACTTTTCAACCACTGGCACTGGTTTTGGAAATACATATTTCACTCTATCTGCAGTTACTTGCACAATTTGACGAATTGGAAGCATTCCTAAAACAGCTTCGCGATCCACCACAGAAATGTCTTTTTCATTCAATTTAAATTCGCTTTTATTAATCAAGACGTGATGCGATCACTCCAATATTGTCAAGTTTGTCTATTTTTAAAACGATGCACACATATTTGTAGAAAAAAGCATTTCTTTTTCCACCTTTGAATGATACTAAAACATAATCGCCAACTTTTATTTCCGTCTCTTTATTATACATTTCATTTTCACTGCACCAGCACCTGCAGAAACTAGCAACTCAATAGTTTCATATTTTTCTCAGCGCTGCTTCACATTTTCCCAAATTTGTGTTTCATTTGTCCCAAAAGTTCCAACAAACGAGAAAAACAAACTAATTTGCCAAAAAATTAAAGAAAAAGGGAATTATTATCTGTGATCTATTTGCTCTGTACAAAATCAATATAAAACTGAAACCTCAATTTATTTTGTAGTTATAGGGAACGATATGCAACAAACAATGAAATTTATTTTGCAACTTTTTACACTGTGTGAGAAAAACCTCGTGGACAGTACAAATTTGACAAACCGATATTTTCATATCCATTAAATTAAACTCTAAATGAATAAACGGCTTTTGCAGTTTTCTCGTAAGCTGAATCGTTTATTAATTATAGACGTGTTTCGCTTTTACCCTGATTTTTAAGTGTTTCATATTTACCCCCCCTTCACCCTATTATATAAGATATAATAACGCGTTTTCCCTCTTCATGTATCGAGTGATAAGAGAGCGCGGATAAAATTTTAAGTATACATACACAATTGTCATAAAGAAGAATAATTTATTACCTAAAACATATCAAACCGCTAAATAAAAATAATAATTTGATTCATATTTGGCAGACAGTGGGCTGGTCCAGTCCAGTATTCAGCAGTTACTGAATCAACATTACCTGTTTACTCATTTGGGAAGCTAATGTGTTAAAAAAGGCTTAAAAATTCTACTAATCAACTAACCTAGCTTGGCACTTGAGCTTAGATTTGTTAATTAATTACAGGCTTGTTTCACTTTTACCCTGATTTTTAAGTGTTTCATATTTACTCCCCCCTTCACACTAATTTTGGTTTTTCTTACTAAGCAACAAGCTATCGGCTCATTATTAGAAAAAATTATCGCGTGATTATCATTGCTCTTGGTTCATTATTGCTGATAATGAAACTTAAATGTCAAATATTTAAAGAAATTAAAAGTTGACATTTCGGAATATTATCAGATTCCGTTCTCAAAACTAGAGTAAAATTTCTTTTATAAAAGATTGTCTTCTTTAGCAATGCCAACCATGACAGTTTTCTGTTTATATTTCATAGACACGTGAGACATTATGTTATAATTGTGTCCACTTACCTCGTCTCTACGAATTGACAACCAGTTCGTACAAAAATCAACAGAGCGTAATTCGACATATATTTATCACCGTTCAAAAAATTTATATATTGAAACTTTTAATTATCTAGAATATTTGACATTTAAGTTTCATTTTCAGATTCATATTTTTTAAGTGTGAGACATTTTTGGATAGGAAAAAATCTTTCTATCGAACCTCTAATGGATCCTTTTGGCGCCGAGGTTTACTTAACAAAACTTTTAAATATTATAGGACAGTGGCTTTAATATCCAAAGAAGGCGCGAAGAAATTCCAGCTTAAAAATTGCTTTTTAACATTTTTCTGTTAGTAATATTAAAAAACAAAAACAAATAATTCATTCTCGGAATCATCCTAAATAGGACATAGATCTAATACATAAAATTACAGGCAATACTGATGCATATATTTTTTTATTAATAGGAAGTATGTACGACTATTTAGTTTCATAAAATGGCACCACGTAAAACATACGTATTTCCTATTAATAAAAAAAAATACGCATCAGTAATGCCTGTAATTTATTATATGTTAAAATTATATTTATTCTTATCAATAGAAAAATGTTAACAGCGATTTAAAGTCTTATGTTGGTAATCCTGGAGACGAGGGCGTGGTAACACAGCCTTAAAGCGACTGATTGAATAGTACGACAATTTTCTGGTGTGGCTTCAAAATGTACTACAAAAGTATCTATTTATTAATTTCCTTTCGGAGTTTTTCAAAAATACCATCTAATTTTTTTCAAACAAACCCTCCAGGCACCCTTATTTCTCCCTCTCCCTCATAAAACATATGGTTTACCATATCACTAAATCATTACCTCAATCAACTATGCCAAATATCATGAAAATTCAAAAAACTGTAATCATCTAAAAATTCTGTTTCTTATTTTGCTCCTGAATTTGTTCAGCGCATTTGAACACTGTAAAGTTAATTAATTTTATAATAATTTCTAGGTGGGCAAAACATTTTCTGTTTTTATTTTTTATTATTATTTTAAGAATTATCAATATTATTTAAACTTTCCCCATACTTTTTCTGTAAAATTAATTATGTTCGTTTTTGGTTACGATAAACAGAGAAAAATTTAAGAGCGATTTACGAATTTATATTGGCCACCTAATGTGTTTGCTATTAATTTCTACTACCTACTCTCAATAAATACCTTTTATCGCTTTATTCTTTTTTATCCAACAAAAAAATATCAATGCCACTTAAAAGTATATTTTAAAATATAAATACAGGTCACACCGAATTGAAATTATATATTAAATATACATAAATGTGTATTTTATTTTATTTGACATAAAATTGAATTATTAATAAAATAACAAAATGCTGATCTTTGTTTCATGTTATTTATCACATAATTCAAGGTTGAATAAGTAATTGATATTAAAATTGCATTTTATTAAGCTTTAATTTACGTATTAAATAAAATTTTATACATACCGGATGTTCCGTTAACTTGCCCACCAACGGAAGTTGGAAAATGGTAAGACATAAGAGACACGTAAAATTTAGGAAAATTGTTCCTAATCATATTTTTTTTTGTTCAACGTTTTTCTTTTGTGTTTTTCTCAGGATTTCATGTCAAGTCATTATTTCAGGAGCGTATAGATGAGGTCAATAGTACCAGTATTTCGTATACGAATTTTTCCTACTGTGCAATATCCCCTGACTTAACTCAGACTTTTTCATATTACCTTGAGAATACGATGTTTTTTAAAGATTGTTACATATTTTGAATTCAATGTATTTTTTACTTGGTTAACAGATAACAAAATTCAATTTCTAGTTGTCTGTTTTATATTTTTTGAATCATGTTTAACAGTGAATGTATACAATACAATAAACATTTTCTTAATGCCTTTCTTTTAACATAAGAATGACAAAAGAAATGAATTAAAAATATTAAAATGCACGTAAGAAAGTGTCATAATAACACAATAATGTTAAAAATACACACTGGGGTCTGCAATTCGATGTATAGGATGATTCAATTATTTATTCCCAGAGTTTAAAAATAAGAAAAAATATTTCATATAAACTTATACCTTAAAACGCTATTTTATGGAGTTAAAAATTATTATTTTTAGTTCGTCATATTTGTTCAATCACTCGTATATTTTATTGATTATATTTTTAAATATTTGCTACGCCACTGAATAAATTATATCAAATTTTACATTTCATATAGTCTACAATTGAATTTAAAACGGAAATTATTCCTTGGATATGTATTTAGGAATTGTAGATTAAAATGTTAGAATTTGTGAAAAATTAAATAACGAGCATTTTGCTGCTCCATTATCTTATTTATTACTTTTTTTGGCACAACCTCCTCCATCATTAGATTCCATAATAAAAATAAATAGTAAATCAATGCAACACTTATTTTCACTTTTTAATTTTAACCAATCCTCACTTTTAATAAACACTTTATTTATATTCCTAACACAAACAACATACCACTAGTTATTAAACACTTTGCAATTCTTTAGCTTTTTCTTGGGATAAAAGTTGTCATCGCACATACAGCACGGAATGAAAGCAATCCGGCCAACAACTATTCTGCCATATATCTGGCCAGCTTTTTTTTCCATCTTTTATCAGGCCGGGTCGAGAGCATTGATTAAAATCAGACTTTTTTTAGATCCAAATAACATTTTATAGAAAACAATCACTTGATTATAAATTTCAATATTAGTCTTTCTCTGTACCATTATGTACCATGGATTATACCAATGAATTATTTCGCATTAACTGCAACATTTGCAGCATTTTCATCAACCATCGCACTGGTTATACAGGATTTCAGATAACATTCTCCAAATTTTAAAGTACGCTTTTTTTTGCATATACACTTATATACACTTCATATACAGAACAAACGGTTTCGTTTATAAGATACAGGGTGTTGAAAATTAAAAAAAAATCGAATTTTCTAAAAATTCTCAAAAATGCTTATAGTTAGAATATTGAATTTCAGCATACGGCATCGTATAAGTAAGCGTCTTTACGTATAATAATTTTTTTTTATTTCCACCAGTGTCGTGCGTACGATAAACATCAATAATATTTTTATAGAAAAATAAGATACAGCACTGTTTTTTAATACTCATTAGTTATCTGTTATGGTTTTCCTGTACAAAATGCCGTTTTGGGCACAAGCGCATATGAAGTTTTCGACATATTTTTCGCGAAAAAAATCAAGCTATAAAATTTGGCGCATGTTTTTGAAACACCCTGCACAATTTTCAAAATCTTGTAGTTTAATATTAAACCCGTCCTTTTTGATGGCATCTGGTACATCAAATTGTTCATAATACCAATTTTTTGTTTTCTTAAGTTCATACTGAAATTGTTGCACGAGTTCCTCAACACACGCATTTAATTTTTCAAGTATTTTGCCACTTTACCAGCGAACATAACCACCTTATTTGATTGATTTTTATTGGATGAAATGGAATGACCCTATTTACATTTTTTTTGGATTCTACGTAAGATTCTGAGGTTCTTTTATTAAAGGTTCCCTATGCTTGAAATTGATCAGATCTCACAGAGAATAAAAAAAAAGGTAATTCCATTTAAATAACGTAGTTGAGGTCAACTTCCGGTATACCCGGAAATGCCACCATTTTGAAAATACTTTCATTAAATAGATCCTGGTCGTTTATGCCCACAGCCAAATTTTCAGATCAATATGTTTTTTCTTTCTCAAGATACTTCTAATGGCCGGTCAAAAAAATCACCCTGTATATACTTGTACATATTTCCCGCAAATCATAGATATAAATTACATTTAAAAAAATGGTGGAGATATCACAGTTCACGGCCGGACCCCCGTAAATAATGTTGATACTTCTAGAAACGTTATCCAATAATTGTTAATACGTTGTGTATTAAAAAATTACTTACCTGGTGTTTGCTGTTGTTGTTGATCCATAGGTCCAGGAACGACATGAAAGACCTCTCCAATTTCAGGGGAATTATCTTTTCCTTCAGCGCGTCTTTGGAGCTGGTGTAATTGTTCCATATGTAGATGTTTTAGAGATCGTACGTGTTGAAGAAGAGGTAGTCTATTAGTTGAGGAAAACCCGCACAGCGAACAATGAAAAACTCTCGGTTGGTTTGGGTTAAGTGTCGAACACCTGTCCAAAAGATGTTTTAACAGTGCCACGCCCGCGTCGTGACGACCCGCCGCTGCATGTAATTGCAGTTTATGTGCCGAATTCGTATAATAGTCACACGCGTTACATCTGATTTGAACTCCTCCAGGTGCCGACGCGTACTTTAGTTTCCACTCGTTACGCGGCCCGCCTTCTTTGACGTGGTTTACGTGTTGCAGTCTCTGTAGATGTTTATCAGTCTTGCAGTGAAGTTGGAAGTTGGCTTTAAGATTGGTTTTATACGTGCATAACTTACACACGTAGTGTCCGGCCACGACAGCTAAAATTTCCTGCTCCCTAAGCCGCGTCCGGTCCAACGCTAAATGCCGACCAAGTTCTTCTAAACTGTCTGTTTGGAAAATGTTGCAAACGCAACACTGGTATGTTCTCTCTGGGTCCGGGTCTGCGGGTTCAGGAGGTGGTTCCATGGTTTCTGGGTTAAGGCCTAGGTCAGAGTGCGCCGTCATATCGGCCGGACCCCGTGACCCGGTAATTGTCCTCCGGTCATCATTTGGATAAGTAACGCTTGATTGTACGCCATATCAGCAAGAGCTGCTTCAGGTTTATCGCCTAGTCCGGGATACATGCCATACAAACTTTCAATATGTTGCTGGGGATGTTGTTGATGATGAAGCGCAGATAGTGTCTGCATGTGTTTAACATTTTGTTGAAGCACAAGCATGTTGTGCGTGTGTTTTTCAGATGTCATGTGGATTCTTAAATTTCGAGCTACGTTAGTTTCATAATTGCATACGTCACATCTAAAACTGGGTTTGGGTTTGTGACCGCTACTGACTGGTGAGTGATGTAGCGGTGGAGCTTTAGGTGATGCCTGCCGCGCTTCCGCGTTGGGGGCGCCGCCATTTTGAAGTTCCTGCATGTTGTTGAGATGTTTGTCTGATTGCATGTGTATACTAAGATTGCCTTTGGTCGTCGTTGAATAGTTGCAAACTTCACAACGGTAAGGTTTGTACCCGCAGGTGTATGTTTCTCCTCTAGCTAACCGCGGATGCGGTTGACCCGCTATACAATAAATACAACTAGTTTCGGCTTCTGGGTGTTTCTCCTTCATATGGATTTCTAAGGTTTCTTGGTATTTGTAATGCCAATTGCATTTTGGACATTTAAGCGTTTTACATGAATTTCTACTGTGTACATTGGCCAATCCGGCGGGCCCCAGTCGACCCGAAGCTAGTATCATTTCGCATCGGGCACACTCTACCCCAGAAGGTCTCCCTTGAAGATGTTCCGGGCATACTCCTATCGTGGTTCCAGTCATGAAGGCGGGAGGTGCTACGAAAGGTGGAGACGGTGACTTTCCAGGCGTGTTACGAGATGAGGAACAGGGTGGCGTTTCCGTGATAGGAGAGGGACCCTCGTTACGATTTTGTACAGAGTGAACAGGAACTATTTGATTTGAGTTGTGATTTTCGTGCGTTGCTGTACCGAGGGGCTCTAGCAAAGATACCATGGGCCTCTTGTCGGCACCCACACACTGGAGGATCGCGGAACAGTCTGCGGCTAACACCTCGCGCTCGTTTTCTTTCAAGGTGACACCGTGCTCGGATTGTGCGTGGTTCGCAAAAGACCGTGCAAAGCCGAAGCTCAGCTTACAGACGAAACACATGAGGATGGGTTTTACTGGCACGGAAGCGGGCCTCGGAGGCCGAGCGTCTCTCAGCGCAACCACGCGATAGCTGTGGACCGCAGGTAATTCCGTGGGGCGGGCGGGTTGTCGGAGAAGCCGCGAAACGTACACTGCTTGCAGAGGCGGCACTATTTCGGGCACGTTGGTATTGGAGCCTTGGGCTTCGCTGTCACTCTCCGAATCTTCGATGATATAAGCCGAGCCATCCGGATTGTAAACTATTTTTCCTGCGAACTGCTCCACATCAGAAGTGTTGTCCTGGTGCGACATAGCAGGTGATGATAAGCGCGTTGGGGGCGGTGGAGGTGGAGATGCGCCCGGCGCTGCAGGTGGTGGACTTGCCTCCTGCTCAGGGCTCATGGCGTCTGGATGACTATTCTGCCGGTCGGTGCGGCCGCCGGGACTCTGCTCAGGCGCCGCGGACAGAGTGGGCATCGCGGCGCATCACATGTTCGCTGAAAGGTCGCCCTGCAAAAAATAAAAAAATCGTTTAAATAATGTCATCAACAATGTTTATAACAGATTACTTTTAGATTTTCAACATATTTGTTAATGCCAATCAAAATTTAATGTACTTAATAAATGGTTTCAAAACAGGTGTTACCGTGCCATCGCCTTCATTTGTGAAGGGCGTAGGTGGTGCCTATATGAACCCTTCCTGTTTCAATTATACCTTTTATTTTTTCCAATTTTCGTGGCATTTAAACGAACAAATGTCGCAAAAAATCTATTATTCCTCGCGTGCAAAACAACCCAAAGAATGAATTAACTGAAGGCGACGCCAATTTACCAATGTTTTGTTAAGGAATGAAAAGATCCTTTGTTAATCTTTGGTTACATATTATATACAATTATTACAACAGTCGCGTTTCCCTATTTAAAATACAAAAGAAACGTTCAGTTTGTATGAATAAAGGCAAATCTTATCAATTTGGAGGAAAAAATAATAAAATCCTTATTTAAGGAAATAAAGAGGAAGGTAGACACGCAAGCCTTGGTAATGTGTACTTTTCGAGGACATTAAAAATAATTAAAGCTCTATTTGCGTTGTAGTGCAATAAGCGATGCATTTATAAATTATCTTATTTGTTTATTTAAGAAAATATTCGCATTAGATTATTATCAATGTGTGAAATTAAACATAAACTAAATTCCACGTTTACGCATGAAAACTTATGAATAGCATAAAGTTAGCGAAACACTTTTAACTAATCGAACCGGCTTTAACCGGCTCATAATTTCTTGCTAAAAAGTTGCTAATTAGTTGTAGTAATACCGAATTTGTTGGTCCTTATTTAAAAAAAACAGGGTGTTTCGCTAACTTCATGTGAACTTAGCGAAACACCATGAAAAAATGAATTTATTTCATCGGGAGTTTGCCTAAATTACTCTTTTTTTCTAATTGGTTGTAGTAACTGCAACGTTGAAATTATTAATTTTTTAAAAAATAAGCGATGTTTCACTAAGTTCATATAAAGTTAGCAAAACACCAACACACAAAATGATTATAAATAACCGGGAGACAACTTAACGTACTTAGGTTTTTTGTTGCTAATTAGTTGTGACAATATCTTCTTAAGAAATGAGAGACTATCAAAGTTTATACAGGGTGTCCCAACCAACAGTAGGCATCCTGAATAACTTTGGATAAAAATTTTTTGAAAAATTGGTGAAACACGTCGACCAAGGGGAACACATTTTAATGTAATACTTGTATACCTATCATCATCCCTTTACCTTACACGGCCCCCCAAAAAATTCAAATGGCAAGGGGGGTCGAGTGATACATATTTTGAAAAGTCTTTCAATTCCCTACATAACTGTGTATTTTTTTTTTAACTTCTATCGATTCGTTCCTGAGAAATAATTGTTTCATTATTTTAGGTTTGGGAAATAAAAATAAAAGAAGCAGTTTAAATTATCGTATGTATTTTTCAAAATGACCCCCCACCGACTTCCATACAGTAGTATAATCTGTCTTGAAATTCTGTACGAACATTTCTGAACACATCTGGAGTCAATAAACGGCATTCTCGAACAATTCTGTCACGTAACTCTTCCAGAGATGCGGGTTTTGTTGCAAATACCTTCGATTTCAAATGTCCCCACAGAAAGAAATCCAAGGGAGTTAAATCGGGTGACCTAGCGGGCCATTCCACGTGTTTCACCAATTTTTTACACATTTTTATTCTTCAAAGATATTCAGGGTGCGTACTTTTGGTTGGGACACCCTGTCCAAGAATAAGAGTTATCAAGGAAATATTCCAAATATCCCGATAAGTATCATTTATGTTAACATTTCTAGCAAAACACCCCCATACAAGGGTTGGTTCATGATTTTCGGATTTGGAATCATCATGCGAATTTGTTGTGCGGCTCATACGAATTAGTTGTAGCATCGCAAAATTTGTTGCTACTGAAATATGCCAAATATCCCGATAACTGTAAATTTTTTCAATATTTCCAGCAAAACACCCCCACAACAAGGTTGGTTCATAGATTTTGGACTCGAAATCGTCATGGGGATTTGTTGTGCGGCACGTGCGAATTAGTTGTTGCTTTCCAGACTCTGTCGAGAGGAAAATATGCCACTCGTTCACGAAATTATCATCTTTTAACTCTTATTCTTGTACAAACTTTGATAGTCTCTCATTTCTTAAGAACAACCAGGACAATAACGATATTGTCACAACTAATTAGCAACAAAAAACTAAGTACGTTAAGTTGTCTCCCGGTTATTTATAATCATTTTAAGTGCGTTGGTGTTTTGCTAACTTCATATGAACTTAGCGAAACACGCTTATTTTTTAAAAAATAAATAATTTCAACGTTGCAGTTACTACAACTAATTAGCAACAAAAAAATGAATAATTTAGGATAACTCCCGATGATTTAAATTCATTTTTTCATGAAGGTGTTCCGCCAACTTCATGTGAGGTTAGCGAAACACCCCGTTTTTTTTAAATAAAGAGCAAAAAATTCGGTATTACTACAAACAATTAGCAACTTTTTAGCGACAAAGTATGAGCCCGTTAAATATTCGATTAGTTAAAGGAGTTTCGCTAACTTTATACAAGTAAACTTATGGCGACTGATATAAATTTCATTAAATAGAATACTTTCTTCTACTAATGACGCTTTAATATTATTGTCCACCCAACTGATCTGATTTGGCCTCAATTAAACATAAAGTCGTAAATAAATCTTAATTATTGTAATACACAAGACGGATGGTAAACGGTTTAAATTCCTTTGTCCGAAGAAATGGGTAAATTAAATATTCCGTTTTTAGAGAGAATAACGATCTATGTAATTGATATCTCGGGGCGGTGCAATCAAGAACGATCTAGTGGTTAAATATTCAAGCTGTTGCCGTATAACACGAGCTCTTTTCTGAACAATATTGGCATCTGAATATTAAACTAAAAATTATATCGTATGTATGCAAATAATCTAGAATTAATGCCGAGTTTACAGTATAACATCTCGCAGATTACAAATCTATATGGCCAGCAGCTAAAATCAAACGATAACTGTCGATAATTTGCTCCTATTATCCTTTTTTAAACAGATCCTTTATTTATTGTGAACGTTTATTAGAACCTTATGTGGTTGCAACGTAAATTATAATTCATACCGGCCATTTTCTAATGTTGTACTTTTGCTTAATAATAGTTATGAGTGCAAATCTTGCCATTTTTGCCATCATAATAAGGAAGTAAATGTTGCTATTTATTATATTTTTTTAGTCCTTGCACACACAATAATAACCTTTTACAATCTATTATTCCTTTAGTTGCAGTGTTTAAAATTAATTGTCCACAGTAATTATATTTCTTCCTAGAATTCTTTAGCGGAATGATAAAAATATAAAAATTAAAAAAAAATTGTTACGAAACCCCATTTAACAATAATTATAGTCTATATTTAGTTCGCTGTAACGGCCTAAGATAATTTTCTATTAGTTCTTCCTACAGATTTATATAAGAAAATATTTTACCCAATATGAAGTTACTTTTCAAAAAGTTTAAAAGTAAACAATGACGAATTTCCCCTCATTAAATCGTTTATAGTGTTTCCAAAGTATGTGTAGAAACTAAAAAAAAGTTCATACGAACATATACCCGGAAATGCTTCCGAAGGAAGTTACGGCTTTTTGAACAGCCCGTAGAAAAACTAGTTTATATAATTAAAGAATTGTCAAAGATAAAAATCTGAAATTTGACAGATACTACTATTCATTTCTGATAATTTTTTTCGGATTTTTTTATTTTATCAGTGACGTAGATATGGCTCATTAACGCTAAATTTTTGTTTATAACTTTTTTGGGACTCATTATTTTGGAAAAGAAGTAATCCAATTGCGTAAAGAACAATATTGAAAAAGGGTATTTTTGCCAAAAGTCGATAATGGCAACCATTTCCCTTTACACGTACTTAGTAAACATTCTTTATAATAATAATTATAATATACCTACCTACATATTAAATTACAAACATGCTATCTATCGCTTCATTTATATTTTATAAAAAAAAACATTTTTAAACGAAAGAAAATGTTAGGGCACCGTTTATACAGAGGCCTGCTGTCAATGCTGATGGTTTTAAAACTCTAATAACTTTTTAACGAAATAAGCAATATAATGCTAAACAACAGGACTGATATACTGAACATTGTCATTACTTAAAAATTATGTCGAGATGGCCAGTATATTTTCTAATGCATTGCTTTAAACCAGAGGTTTTCAACCTTTTTTAAACTACAACTCCCTTGCGAGAAAAAATTTACCCTCTCGCGATCCCTTAACTCAATCTCTATTAGTGAAATGTAAAATCAATCAAATTTTATAATTTCTTGGTATAGTTTTTGGTATGATTTCTTGTGGCGGGTGGGAAAATATAAATGTAATCATTACATTATAGTAATGATTCACGGATTGTCTGCGCCTCTCCACTTAATTATGTCAACACCCGCGCCCATCTAAGTTACATGCAGGGCAGAATTAACTTTTATCCGCTTTGGACGTTACTTTCTTTTCTTAAGCATGTTCGCGACATCACAATTTTTATCCGTCCACTCTTACGCAGGTTTCTTCGAAATGGACAAGTTTCTCAAAAGATCTATGCAGTCCTCAAAATCTGGTTCCAGTGCTAGAGGTGGCCCAAAACAAAAGAAAAATAGACTGTGCCGCAGTGTGTAATTTGTGGTGATGTACTGTCACGTGAGAGTATGAAACCTTCAGAATTCTTTCGTCACCTTACAACTAAACATCCGAATGAGAAAAATAAGACTTTGGAATTCTTTGAAAGGAAGCTGAAAACTCTTCACCAGCAGCAAATTATGTAATCTAGGTATTCGGCGTAAATGAAAATGCATTATTAGCAAACTACCGAGTAGCATTTCGTTTGGCTAAAGCATACAATTTTCGAGAATCTAATTTCGCCAACGGCCCTGGATACGGCAGTGATTATACTTGGTAAAAGAGAGACAGACATGCTTAAATGCATACCACTCTCTGATAATACAATACAACGTAGAGCAAACACATCGCTTTACAGTTTGATGAATCGCCGGATATTTCAGGTTGCGCGCAAATGGTAGATTTATACGTTTCGCAGATGAGTATATTATAGAAGAGATTTTATTTCGCAAAGCACTTCCCACGAACACCAAGCTCTTGCAGCCAAATCTTTGCCACCTGATTCGATTAACGTGCTTATGGATGTAATCAAAGTTGTGAATTCTATTAAAGGTAACGTCTTACAAAGTCGACTATTCCTAAAAATTTGTGACGATATGGGTTCACTTCACCACAATCGCTTTTATTACTCAGAGGTCAGGTGGTTATCCAGAGGAAAGGTATTGATAATGATTGTGGAACTCAAGGCGGAATTGTTACTGTACATGCAAGACGTAAAATCTGATTATGCTGCCTTTTTTGCGACCCTGTTTGGTTGTTAAAACTAGCATATCTTGCTGATATTTTTATACATCTTAATAATTTAAATACGAATCTTCAGGGGCGACAGGAAAACATCCTAACAGCCAAAGATAAAATGGATTTACAAAATCTGCAAAATTTAAAAGAGCAACTGTTGAGTTATTATCCAGAGGAACCTCAAGCTGGCCATGGGCAAAGATGGATCCTTTTCTGGATAAGTCATTAGAAATGGCTGATATCAACATAAATTTAAAAAAGTCATGGAACTTTCTGCTGATGGAATGCTTAAGATGGAATTTAATTCGCAAATGTTAGACGCTTTCTGGATTAAGAGAATGGGAGAATACCCAGAGCTTATAAGAGAAACTCAGAGGGTGCTAGTTCCATACGCTACATCCTACCCGTGTGAGGTAACTTCCTCACAATGTTAACATAAAAAATGAAAATATAAATAAACTGAATCTGGAGAATGATTTTATTCTTTGCGTTTCAAATATAAAGCCACGATTTAATAAATTAGTCAAAGAGAAGCAGGCGCAACATTCTAATTAAACCTTCAGGGGTTCGCGACCCACATGTTGAAAAACTGCTTTAAACGATCCTGAAAGCTTCACCCAATGCTGTTGAGCATACTTGCCAGGATTTTATGAAATTCGTGTCGTATAGCTCTTAGATCCTCGACTGTGCCTAGGTTACGACGAAAGACCTTCTCTTTAAGGTACCTCCAAAAAAAGGCCGCGGCAAACAAGTCAGAAGATTCTGATAGCCAGTTAGTGTCTCCATCTGGCGAAATGATTTGTTGTGGAAATATTTCGTGTAGTTCTGCCATGGTACGATGAGCAGTTTGAGCCATATTCCTTCCAGTATCCTTGCCGCAACTGGGGAGCAAGAACTGTTCTCAGCATATCAGTATATCATCTAAATTTACAATTACGGGCCGATTCTAAGCGTCTTCAAAAAAATAAGGCCCAATACCAAAAACGTCTAAACAGTACCTTTTGGACTCGGGAGTGGTCGTTCATGCAACTGTTTTCGGTTAGTATTCGACCAGTAGCGGACATTTTGCTGGTTAACAAACCCACTTAAATGAAAGTTTGCTTCAACAGATATCAATAAATTGTTTAGTAGACCACCACACCGCTTAAAACATAAAATAGTGATATAGACACACGACATTCATGATGCTTGCGTAATATCTATCACAGCTTTCCTAAATTATCTTTTTCGCTTTTTTATCGCAGAAGAGTTGGCTTGCAGGCTAAAAAGGAACTAAAACAAAAACGAACTTCTGTAAGAATTGTTTTTTCAGGTAAAAGCAATCGTTCGCGGATTTTGTGCATAATTTTTTTAAATATAGTGGATGAAGCTTATATTGGATCATCGAGAACTTTTAGTATGTCAACTAAAACGCCAAACTGAGCGTTTCTATCCAACTTTTTCCGCCGATTTTCATAATTTGTTTGTACTTAAACATTACCTAATGTTAGGCCTATTATTCTTTTAAGTTTAAAATCAGACAAATCTTAATTTGGTCAAAGCATGTTGAGATATTATAACACGTAATTTTGTTTTTAAAACTACTGAAATAATGTTGTCGTTAGTCATTATGTACCTGAAGACATAAGATGATAAAAAGATGGCAAGCGTGTGGAAAATTTCTTAGAAAGTTATTATATAAAATAATTATTTATCTATACCCATTAATTATTAGTTTATTATCACGTAATGTTGAAAAATCACATGTTAGAGAAACTACACATTTATTTAAATATCCTTTTTGCTGTACTAATAATTATTGTAGTTAACATAAAACATAGATTAGTGGAATACTTTTTGGTTATTAATAAAATTATAAGGGTCGATAAAAATAGTCGGTTATTAAATTCGGTTTTACTTAAACGAACCACAGTAAAAAGACGATTCTTTTCAAATGCTCAGAGTACCAATTTGTGAGATTTCGTTGGAAAAATTTTATAATTATGTGTAATTTTGATTATAAGTGAGGGTAGGGTACGCTAAGGCGCCGTCTCAAGTTGCCCAAGTCATTTTTAGAGATACCAATCAAGCAAGGAATTGATGGTATACTAGATGGCCTAATGCGGTACTTGTAATTACTATTTCCCACACCACGATGGTCTAATCATGGTAATAATTAAAGTCTTCTTGTTCATTTTGTATTTTAATTTCGTACTATTTTTCCCATGGCTGCTCACGATTCACTTTTTTTTTATTTTTAACACGAAAACCATATTTTTTCCAAACAAACATTCCTCAGAAATTACGTACTTAAACGTGAAAATATACGTATAATATTGTTTTCATAAGCAATTCTTTGAAATGCTTTGTCTTGATTCGGCAAATTTGGTAACTTGCTGAATTTGTGATAAATGGGACAATGAGGGATACTTTCATTGAACTAAGGATGCAAGTGGAAATGCTTATATTTTGAAAATATTTTTTTTTTAGTATTTTTGGTGCCGGAAAGAATGTTACATAGCACTATAAAATAATTAATTCGACTTAAAGTCAAAATTCTTCATAATTATGTCGCTAAGCACAAACTAGGGAAATCACCTAAAAAGTTACTCGAACACTTGCAAGATGGTACTTTTATTATTCTGTTGTGATTCTGTTCTAGTATTTTTGTTTATGTATTTGTTATAAAACATTCTAAAAGCACCAGTAATATGGAAGAAAATTATGCAGACGATAGATCAGATAATTTATCCGCTACATTTTTTACAGTTTATTTAAAACTTACCTGCATCATAAAAAACTCCAGCTTCTTTGATATCTTTAACACCATCAAAGAAGCCGACGTTACTTATGTCGCAAATAAGTTTGAAATAAACTATACAATAATAAACAAACTAAAAATGAGGTTATAATCAAATGTCAATTCTGATACAATACCAGGTTGTGAAATATCCTAAAAACAACTACATTTGGTGCTCTATTTGATTTTGCGCTTAGTGATCGCACAAAACTTTGACTTAACATTTTTTCAATTTAAATGAAAAGGAAAAAATAAAGAAAAGACACGTGTCTCTTATTTCTATCTCTAGTTTTCGATCTTCAGATAAAAAAAAAATGGGAAAATATCCCAATTCGTTAAATGTCAGATATTAGGAATTTATTTCGTTATATCCGTAGATCCTCCCATATTGGTGAGATGTCGGCAACAAAAACAGATTTTCACCATTTTATTTTGAGGTATCTAGCATACTGCATGCTGATATTTTATGCCTTGCACAATGTTTCTTAACTCTATATTTATACTTTGATAGAGCGTGGACAAAATTTCAAGTATACATCTACATTGTCTTACTGAAACTTTGTAAAAAACATGTTCACTACTATGTACACTTGTGATTATTAAACTTTCAACTGCACCTGTAAAAAAAACACTGTTTAATTAATCAATAATTTAGTGCAGAGCACAGAGCACAGGTACTGTAGGAAAAAAGTAAGTGTTCTCTATTGTGGCTTCACAGAAAGTGCGGTGTTCGACAAATTTTCTAAAGTTAAATATTTCCAAATATAAAGATGTCATACTAATATTTTAAAACATGTTACATATAAAACTAAAGGCTGTAATATAATTTATATTCAGCTACGAACTGTGTGGAAGAAATGTCAAAAAAATTATTACCGCTATTTATTAATGTTGTAAGTTAATTAAGGATACTTCATTAGCATTTATTAATGGCAGTGGCGCAATAGAGCGCATTGGAACTACTATAAAAGTCTACGTAATCAAACTAATATAGCCATAAGAAATGAGAAAAGGGATTTCCAATTTTAGGAATATTTTATGTGATGTACCTCAAGGCTCTATGCTGGGGCCATTGCTGTTTAGTATCTATACTTGTAACCTAGCTTCTAATTTGAAAAATGTAAACATTCATTGCTATACGAATGACACTCAGTTATTCATGCATTTTGATTTTACTAATTTGCAGAACACTAATTTAATTCTAAATACTGAACTAAAAAATTTATTGATACACCCAGAAACATAATTTAAACATAAATCCTAACAATTCTTCAGTTCTTGTTTTTAGAAAGTCACGTGTATCTGGTGAACAAATTATTAATATAACAATAAATGATACAAAATTACCTTGTCCTAATGTTTCCAAAAAATTTAGGAGTGGAATTGGACACAGATCTACGTTTTAAAAAACATGACTCAAAATGTTTGCAAAAAGCGTATGTAAATCTAAAAATGTTGTATCCACATCAACATCTACTTAACACTTCAATTAAAATTAAATTAACAGATGCTCTGGTATTGTCATTTCAACTTTATGGTCCCTGCTTAGATAATACAGATAAAAATCGCACTGAAAAAGTTCAGAAGTCATGTTTAAGATTTATTTATGGCATACGTAAATATGAACTTGTCTCACATAAGCTGAAAAAAAAAACAAAATGGCTGAATATGGCTACAAGGCGCAATTAACACTCGTTGGTACTTTACCATCGTATCATAATAAACAAATGTCCACCATATCTATACAACAAAATAAGATTTCGCACGTGCATGCCTTAAATTTGAGACTAAAGGGTCTAATATCACCACCTCATAAGACTGCAATATTGCATAGATCTTTTACATATATAATTTATACAATAGCATAACTTCTCATTTAAAAAAATTATAGATAGGCCAATTTAAATTGAAATTAAAGCATCATTTCTTGAATTCTTTGTGGACACCATAAAAAAACACGTAATAATAAGTACTCCTTCATGTACATATATACATATTATATTCTTTTTGTTTTAATAATCACTTTAAATGTTATAAATAACTTTTTTATTTTTGTTTATATATTTATTTTTGTCTCACTCTACCGACAATCTTTAATATCTAAGTTCAAAAATGTTTTATTTTTCCCGAGGCTGGAACTCTGGTCAGCAGGCCTAATTCGCCATGCTGTCTCCAGTCACTTTTGTGGTTGTATACTAGATATATACATTTTATTATTATTATTATTTTATCTTACATTTCTTCAATAGTTTCTGAAAAGACAAAAAAAAACTTTATCTTGGAAATGGTTCATTTCATGAGCATAAGCGTTTTTTTGCTTATTTTGGCCCATAACATCCCGTAGAAGTTTGGCATACTATTTTTGAAACACCTTGTATATAACACACATAGAATTGTTTTATTATATGCTTTGGTACGGTTACAGATATTGTAGATGGAGTTTTACTGGTTGTATTTATGCATCCAGGAAAAAAACACCATTTTCTTGCAGATATATTTCTTTTAATACGCGTATCTACGCAGCGACATGTGTTTTGTGCACATTGGACTATGACTACTGAGTTATTATAACTAGGGCAGTTAATTTATTTATTTATTGTGGGCATAGAACTTTTTCTAGTCTCGCTGCACCGGAACAAGTTCTATTACAAATCTTATGAAAAAATTAATTTAATTTTTTTATTGTTACAGTGATTTCTAATAGGTACTGATGATAAATGATATCATTTTCAACTGAAATCTAAAGTTTGTGGACAGACTTATTAGGAAATATACAATATATAATAATAATAACACCACCACATGTAATGACAACCCCCTTTATCCCTGAATGTCTTAAATGACATTGTGCGGGAGAGGGTTACACATTAAGAGACAACGGACATACATCCAATATCCGAGTATACTACGATTAATCTCTCTCACAGAAAAATCCCAGTGCCACGGCCGGGAATCGAACCCAGCACCCCGAGGTTTCGAGGCAAGTACGTTACCTCTAGACCACGGAGCCATATGGTTGTTTTAATTCACCACAGATGATAATTTGGTTCTAATGCCCAACAAAATCCAATTTTTGAGAACCAATGTTAGCCAAGATTTTATTCCAGGGGTGTATAATTCAGCTACACTCAAGAGAGAAAGAAATCGATGTTTCACTACTACCACCACCTCCCTAAATACGCCACTGTTGCGCCCCTCCCCCTTTAGCCAAATCCTAAATCCGCCACTGATTAATGTAAGGGATTAACAACTGTTTACCTAGAATTGCTTAATGATGGGTGTAAAACCTTCCGAGATAAGAACATAATTCTGAGTATAATTCCCTAAAACTAGAAGTTTTATTAATTTCTAACAAAACTGTAGTATAATTTAGCCACATTTAAAGTTCATTTCACGGTGTACATTTTCTTGTAATAAATTTGTTCTCATATTACATTGTACAAAAAAATCTTATATTAAGAAAATTGTGTATGATATTCATGCATATTATGTTCCCACTGCATATTCTCCTGCTATCAGACTAGTAATTGAAAATGTTACCTATACAGTTGAGTATACAGAATTAATTGTACCAAATTTTTTATTCTGAAGAAATAAAATTCAATTAATTGTTTCAAAATCAGATAGAGCATGTCGCCAGGTACTTCATGAAATACTTGCGTAAGATAGTTGTGCCCACACCAATCTTTATTTAATATTAAGCGTAAATGTCCGCTTTGTTTAATATCATAACGAATTGAACTTTATTCAACAAGTCCATCTAGGCTTGAGAATTATTTCGAATTTTCATTTAAACAGAGAAAAACATAATAAACATTGTCGTTTGGTGAACCGCAGACAAAAAAATTTGTACTGTTCAGAATTATGAAAAAAAAATTCTTACTAAAACAATTATTTAAAAACTCCTAACCCAACATAAAAAAAAATTAATAAATAAATAATCGCCCGAATTAAATTTGGTGTTTACTTTTCTGGAAACTCCAAGCATGTTTGTTAGATATGTTGTGTTATTATATTTCTAAAAAATTTTAACTTTGTTAAATAAAAAAATCTGAAAATCGGTTGACCCTGCAGGCCGTCCCTGAAACTTCCCGCTATTTTCGAGCTTAAAGCGCTCAAAAATATACGCATTAGTTAATTTTTGAGCTCTCCGAGCTCAAAATATTATACACATACATATTTGAGCTCTACGATTAGGTGAAAAATCTCGAAGAAAAAAAACACTTTTTTTGTAATTTTTGAACTGAGATATCTTTTGAACAAATTAACCAATCGAGATGCAGTTTGCAGCATTCAACGCAGTTTTTTAAGTACAAAAAGTTATGTTTGTACCATAAATCGATCCGACAAAAATTTTAAATGTTATTTCAAAAAAACACTCTTTTTGCGAATTTTTCGTAATCGATATCTCTTGAACGATTCAACCGATTTTGATGCGGTTTACGCCATTCAACGCAGTTTTTTAAGTACAAAAAGTTATCTCGGTACCAAAAATCGATCCGACAGGAATTTTGAATGTTATTTCAAAAAAAACACTCTTTTGCGAATTTTTCGTAATCGATATCTCTTGAACGATTCAACCGATTTTGATGCGGTTTACGCCATTCAACGCAGTTTCTTAAGTACAAAAAGTTATCTCGGTACCAAAAAATCGATCCGACAGGAATTTTGAATGTTATTTCAAAAAAATACTTTTTTTGAGAATTTTTCGTAATCGATATCTCTCAATCGATTTAACCGATTTTGATGCGGTTTGCGACGATCAACGTTGTTTTATAAGGAGAAGAGCTGGAGTTTGGAGTTGATCGGTTCAGTAGTCTAAAAGATATTCCAAAAAAACAAATTTTTGAAAATTTTATTTTTGAGATTTCTCCAAATCTACCGGGCCGATTCGGTTCTAATTCTCAGGAAGTCTAAGTTGAGTCAACTCCTTTAGAATGCCGTAAATCGCGTTTCTATCGGTCAAGCCGTTCAAAAGTTATGAGAGGTTTACATACACCGTACACACATACACACACACATACATACAGCCACACAGACACCATCGTGGGAATAGTCAGAATAGCTTCTTAGGATCTCAAAACGTCGAGATCTGACAAAAACTTGATTTTCGAAAATCGGGGTGAAACCAATAACTTCCCGATTTCTGAAAATTTTCAATTTTCTTAGCGGGAAGTTAAAAAATCAGACTGCATCTAAAGAAATTGAGGTCATTTTTCAGTTTGTTTAATTGAAAAACGTTCTTTGAAAGTAAAAAAAAAACGTATCTGGTGCATGCAACAAATATTTTATAAAATTATATTTTGAGAAATTATTATTTAAACGGCCACCCATGGTGTAACATCCAGTATATTATTACAGCATTTTAACTGGAAATAAGACAATCCTTACAATAAATTTGTGCGTTGTCAAAAAGCCTTTACTAAACAGAAATTGAGCGAAGACCGGAGTGGTACCGTTTTATTTCTTAGGACTGGAACCGAAACGAAACCAGTATTTCAAAAAATTTAAACAGAACCGGATCGATATATTTTTTTAGGTCTTTTTTGGGGACTTTTTTATTTGGACGTATTTTTCAGGCAGAAGCGCCAGCGCCGCGTGGCGGGTATTCACATCATAATGTGGTCAACTAACAATAATATTACGATAGTATTGTCATCTCCCTTCCCTGGCGAGAACACACCGTTTCGCAAACCACCGCGTGGCGTCGGTGCGGGGATGCTCCATGATACCTAATTTTCACGATATTTAAATTCAGTAGCCACCCTGAATATCTCGGCATCCAGGATAAAACACATTCGGAAAGCCAACAGATATACCTGATAATGCTTTGATCTCGCGAGAAAATAATTGCGGGGTATTTAGATTTCGTGGGAATTTGACCTCATGAGATGTACTAATCGGCGCTTCGTATCAGTTGTCTCAATTTCTGTTTTGGTCAGATCTTCAGTGACTTTAACTTTAAAATCCGAGACCTAAGCAACTGAATTTATCGTACCAAGCGAAATCTGAGCTGAAAAAACGAAAATCTGTGAATGATGATGACATCGAAGCTGAACCATCACACTTCATTCGAACCATGAGTGTACAACGGTCAATTAAAGCTTTTATAACTGCAGCTAATAAAAAAAAGCTTAAATTTTGTACACCTACTTAGTTATTAACATTTAACACATAATTACCTTGATAAAAACATTTTTCTTCACAAAAAACAAGACCCTTACAGAATCCAAATGTAAATACACTAAGATTGGACCGTAATTTTTCTTGCAGACTAGCGGAACCCGAAAATTGATCGTAATTTTTATCAAGAAGGTTTAGTGCCATATCCTCAAAACAACAATTATGCAACTACGGACACTTGTTTCGGAGTTATTGCCCCTCATTAGCGTACCTAGGGAATTCCTGATCTATCACATTTTAGATCCAATTCCCTAGCTACGCCGATGACGGGCAATAACTCCGAAACGTGTCAGTAGCCGCATAATCGATTTTGGAGATATGGCACTAAACCTCTTTTTGTTGTATTTTGAATCAATGGAATCGGAACAGTTATTTGATTTTGGTCGATGCAAATTGAGGATGTCACAGGGACGCGCGCGCATGAAAAATTAATTTGATCTTGCATTTCCCTGCAAAGAAGTTTTTTCAAGAACGCCCAATTCATAATGTCTCAATTGGCATGATCCATGGTCGATAACATAACGCCTGCAAACATATCGATTAAATCTACGAAATAACACGTGTCTCAAGGCACTTTTCTTTCTGCATATCAGCAACTCTATTAATATATTTCGATACTGTGTTCGCTAGTTTGGCCAGATTATTTAGTTTATTCTTTGTCAAATTTATTGACTAATAATAATGGTAGTTTATTTTCTTAAATTTATTGTCTTTTAGAGTCTTGACAACCAAGTAATATCATTGTGTGTACCAATATGGCTGGCTACAGTAACCAATATTACTACTTACATATTGTTTAATATACTGTGTGATACTGAAATTGAAGCACCCAGTAATACAAAAAGAATTCTCGTAAAAATCTGATAAACAATTTTCACAAAATTAAATAAGCGATAATTCGGTGATAACTGAACTAATCAAAGAACCACTAAACCTGAAGAACGTCTCTTAAGAACTTCGGCCACAATGTACTGTTTCAGTACAACCAGGTCTGTGGCAAACTGGCTGCTGCTGGTCAACCATCCATTAGGTTTATTTGGTCTTCAATTTTATCACTGACCCCAAGGCACCGAGAGATATAAGACTTGAGTGATGCTTAGAATGTACACAATGGAAAGTTGCATGGAATCGGATAGTGTTCAATGATGACTAGAGATCGGGAAGTATAAATGACGTCAATTCCGGTATTGTGTCACCACGTAAACATGTTCATGTTCATATGATACAATATCTTACCCTGTGGTTATTTTGGAGAGTTCGGTAACATCCAAAATTAATACGAAGAGGGCTGAAAGGGTAAAAGTTTATTACTAATATTAATGCACCCACTAAAATATTTACCACCGAGTTTGCCACCTTCCAACCACAAGCATTGTTGGTTTCAGTCACGATAATCCAGACGTGTTTGTCATTTAGTTCAGATTTTTTAACTGTCATATTTCTGTGATAAATATTTTTTTCTTAGTGTTGTTTCCAATGGCACCGACAAGGTTTTCCAGAGATAGATGCATTAATAGCAAAAACGTCAATTAGCATTTAGACCATACGAGAAGTTTCATACCTCTCACCACTACTCAATTTACCTTAGTTAGTATATGACTAGCAGGTTGCCCACTATCATTTGTCTGTTCCATAACCTATGGCATACTGAGAATAACAAATAAGTTCGAAACAATAAGTTCGAAACCGGTCTATGTCTGGTTAGGAATTGACAAATGATATTGGCTATCGATCTATCATAATTTGAAAGTGTAATCCAATGCAGGTCGGGGTATTTGCCCGCTGAGTAGTTGTTTCATTCAAATCATATTTAATAGCAAAAACGTGTTTCTTAAATCTCCTAAGCGTCCTCGCGCATTTCACAGGAAGTATTGCTGTGGTATTCCCGAACTACCACAGAACTTACAGGTTGGGGAACATGGTTCAATGCAGCTTTTTATTATACTGAATATTTACAACAAATAAAAGTTGTGATACTACAACTCAGCCCTGACGAGCTGCTAGCCGCATTAGCGAAAGATACACTTTTAAACGCTCAGAAACAACCAGACTAAATGTCTAATATAGGTATACGAATGTTTGGATGTTTTAAGACACATCAAAACCTTAATACCGTAAATGAAATAATTAGAGTCTGCAATTTTTATGACTCATTTTTAATTAAAAAGTGACACTCTATAGGTGGATACAGATAGCGATCGCCCTATTTACGTTTCTTAAATCCGCAATTCAATGACATCTAAATATTTTTAGCTTTAATAATAATTTAAGGATAATTTTCGTTTAAATATCTGATTGTGAGTACTAATACAATTGATTATCTCTTAGCGGGGATTCTAATACTGTAATAATCATCATGCTGTGCTGCGGCTTTCTTAATTGAATTCTTACGATATAATTGATTTTTTGAAATGAAACTTGGTATTTATCAAGAAATATTATTACACAAACTTAAGCCATAATGAACAAAAACCTTGCGTTTTTTTTATTTTCCTTCCATCGGCTCTTTCTCATACTCAATATGTGCGTGGTACAAGTTGATATTAATGCAAAACAAAATTTTCTCGGCAAAATCCAATTTCACTGTATTTTTCATTGAAGTAATACAAAACGAAAGAGGGGCGAAAAGGAAACAACAAAATAATAAGAAAACACGTATATTCGTTATAAAAGACGTTGTATTATGATGGAGGAGGTTCAAGGCGGTATGAGTTTTGCGAAGGGCAAATGTAACTTCATTTAAGGCATATATGTGAACTTCATGCATAACTTACGTGGTTTTTCCAAGCAACATGGGGCTGAGGCCAAATCAAATACTCCCCCTAAGCTACGCCTCAAATAAAGAAATATTTAGCTGACCGACTGTACGCCTGGCTTTAATATATTTTCTCCGTAAAGTTAAATTTTCACTTTGATCGCACGAAAATACCCTTTATTGCAAAATTTAACAAGGATGTATTTATTTAAATGTACGCCCGTTCCTCCGCGAAGATAATAATATACCTAATGATTTTATTATAAAACAACGAGGCACATTTTGTTATTAAACCAATCAAATTAATTTTGTGTGATTGGGCAATTTTCTCTCATTACGTAAAAATTTAATGGCGAAATTAATTCGCAATTACTTATTAAAATTAAATTGTATTGAAATTGAATTTCATTATGTTTTTATGGACAACATAACATTTTGCCTAATAAATTGGGATTGTTCAAGTTATTTTCGACACGGAGCTTGAAATGTCACGACAACTTTAATTTAACCTAAAGATAATCATCCACAACACGAGATGTTTATGTGCTCTTATGTGTGGACCCCTTTAAATTAGATATTATATAAGATATAATAAGTAATAACGCTTTTTCTCTCCTCATGTATCGAGTGATAAGAGAGCGCGGACAAAATTTCGAGTTCATATAGCCACAAACTGCAACTTCAAACTGCACTTATAGGCAAATAGAGCTTAATTTCGGCCAGTTTCCAAAAACTTCCGAGCTGATTTTTTTGCGCCGAGCTGGGGTAGAGTAGAGAAACGTCGCGCAAGCAAGAATCTGCGGGTATGGACTAGACAGCGGAAATATATGCCATTTTTCAGAGCCGGTAGTTACATAAAAAAATCCTATTTTTAAAGAGCCTTCATATAAATGAATTAACTGATATATCATTGATTTATTTATATACCTGTAATACATGCAACCAGCTCGGCAACCAGTATTGTGGCAGGAAGCCGGGACAGATATATGTAATATTATACGTAACTAAACTTTTGTTCCTCAGTAGTTAGCTATACGACCGCATGCGTAGTTACTTTCGCGGAGCGGTGTTTGGCATATGGACCACTAACCTGGGATATAAAACAATGTGTAAAATTAGTAAAATGTATTAGTGATGGGAATAATCGATATATTTTAATAATCGACTAATATTGGTAGTAGTAATTTTAGTAATTTTTAGCCTTTTAAGTTATTTAAAGTTAAACATTTTTAAAGGTAAAGGTAAAAAATTATTTACCATTTCTATTGATAATTTTTTTTTTTTTTTTTGAATATATGTAGATACTTGAGTATAATAATTTGACGCTACAACCAGCTTTAAAATATAGATATATTTAATTAAGTTCTGTGTAGTTTACTTTTAGCAGGTGAACTGCACAGAAATTTCAATTGGAAATATCTTCGATTCTCTAAGGCTAGAGACTTTCATATGCATTAGGCAACAATGCAATAACCTCACGGCAGGGTTCCATACTGAGAAATATTGTTTTTTGAGATTGGCATTAATAACGTTTTTATTGGATATCCTTAATAAGCTTTAGCAGGGGATCGTTTGAATTAAAAGAGCGAGAGAAAAAGAAAAGAGAAAATAACCATGATTTTTTTTTATAACGCCTTGACGATGAAAATTAGACAGTGTAGTGTAAAACAACCTAGCTTCGAACTCAAAGGGCTTCTGGGCCTACGTCAATAGTAAAAAACAATCTAGTTCAATACCATAGCCAACAACAATAACATCCTAGGTAACCCTGAAGATAATGCAAACGCATTTGCTGATTTGTTTAGCTCCGCCACAGAAGATTCTGTGGCTCCGCATACCACTACCTCAAGTCATAACACAAGTTATTCCGCAGGCACGAGTGATAACTATTAATATAACAATTCCAGTCGTAACAGAGCAGGATGTGATAAAAGCTTTTAAAAATATTAAATCAAAATTTACTGCAGGTCCTGATGATTGACCAGCTTTCTTTTTGAAAGATTGTGCAAGTATTTTAGCTGCACCAATGAGTTAAATAATTAATCTGTCGCTACAAACAAGTATTATTCCTAATAAATGGAAAGTTTAGAAAATTTGCCCCATTCACAAAAAAAAAACCAACAAGTCGAATGTACAAAATTATCGTGCAATAACTATTATAAATAACTTTGGTAAGTTACTTGAAATTGTCTTACATAACACATTTTACCCACAAGTTCATAAAAGCATATGTATTATCCAACAGTGGGCTTTAACCTACAGCTCATTCACTTATTTGATTATTATCTTCTTAACAATAAACACCAATTTATACAATTCATGGATTACAGGTCTAACGAATTTATATCACCTTCAGGCGTACCACAGGGATCGGTACTAGGCCCGTTGCTATTTATTATATTCGTAAATTACATTTGTTCATCTCTTTTGTACGGTTTAAAAATATACCATAAAATTAAGTTTATCAGACTGTCTTAAGCTGCAAGAAGATTTAAATACTCTATATATTTATATATTTTTATAATATAGATACACTAAAGATATTATATAACACACTAATGCGACCTAAGCTAGAATACGCAAACGTGGTACGGAATCCATACTATGATGTTCACATTAACAATACTGAAAACATTCAAAGAAAGTTTTTAAAATGTCTTACTGTTAAAACTAATTAGATATTCTCCTGTAGGATTATTATATCGTTTCAAATACCGCTCTATGAAGCAGCGTAGTAGGTACAAGCAAAGTATTATTTATCTTCATAAGCTTCTGAATAATACGATCGACTGCCCACAGTTATTATCGCAAATTAACTTCAGGTCATCCTCTAGGCCAACTCGATTTCCATTTTTATTTTATGTACCAAATGCATACACAAATATCTTATATGTTATGTGCCGCCATTATCAGGTTATTAAAAAAAGATGTCGACATTTTTAATAGTAGACTAAGTCAAATTAAATCAAAAATTTCCTAGTTATTCTTGTTTTATATAGAGAAATGTACTAATGTAAATTAAGTTCTATATTTGAGTTGTATCTTTTTAATCTTAGTTTAGTTTAATTTAATTTAGTTTTGTATATACAATTAATATTTATGCTATACTGTATGTCCGGCTCTGTAATTGGAATGTAAATTCAGTTGGAATCGAGTGTGTAAAATAAAATAGCCTTATTATCTGGAGTAATCTATTTATGATTTAAACATCATTTTTGATTAGGTATGTGGGAAAGGCCCATTGACATTCCAAAAGAAAAGCAGATTTGCACCAGTTCAATACGATGGTTATTGTACGAGAACCTTCGCCTTACTTAACTTCTCTTCTTTTGTTTTTTGTTTGAATGTAAACAATCTCAAACAACTTTATTTAAAAACCGTGCTGCCCCCTCTGAATTGAAAATGCAGTTGGTACCAGAGACGGTACGTATCAGTATCAGTACGAATTACCTGTAATTAATAATATAGGAAAATCTTGTAGGTATTCTCATCGACTTTAATTACAAAAACTTTTTTAATAAATTAATCAACGTTGAACGACAGCAATAAAGAACATGAACACGCCTAAAAACAAAATTAAATAAAATTTAAATGATGCTATAAAAAGAGGTACAATTAATTAATGTTATTATATATACTAATTTGTCGATGAAACGTAAGTTTAAACAAAATGTCATGTCCATAATCGACTAAATGTCCACCAAAACAATTGTAGTTGTTAACATAATTAATGGAAACGTAGATTTTTTTGCGCATGTTCCAAAATATATAATTTTTTTATAGTTGGCAATTATTTAATTATGGATATATAATTTATAATTGCTTTGGAAAATTTTATAAACAAATGTTAACGTATCGAATTACATAAATGAATAGTCATGTTGGTGGTCAGTTTATCTAAAAAACATCCAATAACTGAAAAAAATGCGGGGTATTTCCAGAAAAATTAACCAAAAATTGAAATAAACTTGAACAATATGTTTATAGGTACATTGTTATACCTTTGTTTATACCAAATATAATTAGTTAACTAGCTCCTGGTAATGTGCCATTTATTAGTATCTTTAAAAACTAAAATTCCTCATATATAATGTACGGTGGATTTCATTTAAGTGTTGCCATCTATCGGTGTTATCAAAAACGTGCTAGGTTAACCATCTATATTGGGTATTGGAAACTAAAATCACCACGGCGCATATGGCGCTCCGGTCGGAAAAATAAAAATCAGCTGATTCTTGGGTTTGTTTACATTCTTTATATTTGCTTTTATGGGTTCTTTCTTAGGTCAAAAAATATATATTATTACATCACAATCGAAAGTGAGTAAGTAAATTCAGTAAGTTTAACCTATTTAACCTAAAAATGTCACTACTATAGCTTTAAATACCTTTTGCATTATATAGCTCTTTGGCTTGAGATGGACACGCATTATCGAAGTTAAGGCTTTTCCCATCAGTTATGCTTTCTCCCATACTTATCTTCTATTTTCTTCAAAAAGTTCAAGAAAGAGAGACAGTTTCCCTATGTTAAGTTAATTGGGTAGTGATTAAAAATATTTGGAAGTTGTTCAGAATTAAAACTGAGTATAATGAACCAAAGTTTCAGATTCGACCGACAGGAGAAGTATGGTTGTATTGACACTTAGTTGTTTAAGGATACACATAAAAAAAAAAAGAAAAAAATTACCTTGAAGGAGGAGGAGAAACGGACCAAATATTGCGATCTCCGGTACGAGCTTCAAGTGCTGTACCCAGGCTACTCGGTAAAAATGGTCGTCCTAATAATCGGTGTACTCAGGGAGATAAAGCCTGCGCTGTTGTCGGAACTGAAGACCATACCGACCTGCAAAAATCAGCCAAGTGACTGACAGACCAAATTCAGAAGGCGGGTTCTCTCCGTCTGCTTAGGGCACACGATTCTGGTATCTACAGTCATTAACCCTGCGGGATGTGGGGAGTGGCTCTAGTTAATGCGCCGGCGCAACTCTCGTGAGGCGTCGGACTCCACGGGAGGCCTGTTCGGCATCGGATATTCAGGAAAAAAAATTATATTTATTACCCAGAAAGATACACAAGGTACATATGTATAAAAATGTTCGTTTTTCAATCCTACATCACATCGTGCAACAATATACAAGATGTTTTATTTGAAAAACCTGAGAAAATTTAGTTCAAAAAGTTGTAAATTTAAAAATCCTTCTTTGGCCACCCTGTATACTTTTAAGAAGGGAAAATGGCTGAGTGTCATATTGCAGATGTCCCATAACTGGTACTAACATATTTTTTCTTAAAATCGATAGTTGTGATTGTAGTGATCTTTTTAATATACACATGTAAATGGTATAATTTCAATAAAAAAAATCATTACATCCAAGTGGTTGGGAGAAAGTCAATAATAATACAGGAGTGAAAGGACGCCACAAAGAGGTTTCAAAAAATGTTCTGATATACATGGCATTTCATTTAAAAAAAAATTTACTTGACCCTGTAGAATCATCTTGGCTCACCCTGTATATTCGAAAACAATTTCCTGTTATAGATTTTTTTGCCTAGTTTATTTGCGTTTTTAAATCAAGTTTCTAGCTGTCATAGAACTTGAGATATCGAACGCACTATTGTCCCACCCTGTATTGAAATACATGGTATTTCTTAGAAATACAAGTAATAACGTAGATAATTTCAAGGAAATACAAGAACTATTTAAAACTTATTTAGAGCAAAAAAAGTTTTATCTTCTTTAGGTAATTTTTTAAAAAATCTTTATTAGGTGGACTTAAGTGAATTAAAAGCGTTAGATTCCGTAACCGCATCGGAGTACCAGAGGTATTTCAAAAAATAAAAACAAAAAAACTTCTCACTCGTCTTTTATATTAAAGAAAACTTTAATCTCTTACTAAACTTATTTACAAAATGTTTGTACCAACAAAATAAGTAAAAAGAACATGTGTCTAATAAAATTTAATTTAAACAAACGTCTTCATTTAAACTAATTAATTTCCTTTGGTTTTTAAAGAATAATATCAACAGCGCAATATTATACATCCCCATTTGGTGAAATCCTATAGTAAACGTTGTTGACCTAATCCTAAGGGCACCTGGCTTGTTATTTTAGGTCGCGCCCTGTCTCGGTAGCTAGCAAAGCGGCCGTAGCGGGTAAATCTCCCCTCGCTGACCGCCACTCCAGTGGTTTACTACCCCCATTCAACTGCTGACCATTCATGATATGCCCTTCCTTACTCTATTGTTGCACAACGGGCCCGTCAGGTCATACTATAAAACGATGATGGGAACATTCCTTTATATAGCTCTGGCATGAAGTACTTGAAGGTCAAGCCCTGTATGGTAGCCTGTGAGAATTCCGTGCAAAACAGATTACTGATAGATTTATATTTTACCTACAGGTACAACATTATTCATATTTTTTATATGCATAAATAGATCAAGCATCATTTTCCTCTTGTAACAAAAAACCATTCTGCCTATCGTTACAGAAACCATTTTTTGATTTATTATAGAAAACCGCCGTTAGGAAATTTCATACTTTCCTATTATGGAAAAAACAAATAAAACTATTCCAATTGTAAAAAATTTCTATGCATATTTATGGCTAATAAACTTTATAAAATCACAATTTTTATTTAAACAGTTGCTCAAAACTAATCGTAAACAGAATGGTGATAAAATTTATACATTAACAATAAATTGAGCTTAAGTTGCTATTACTTGTTGAGTAAAACTAAATTAATTTGCCTCAGAATTTCCCCAATTTGTTAGAACAGGTTTCCAACAAAATCATCTAAATCTATATATTGGCCAAATAAAATTTACAAGTATTATGCACAAATAAAAAAATATAAAAACTGTATAACGCTTTGCTTTGAAATTTTATAATTGTTTAAAAAAATGTTCCAATTGTTCCACATTGTGCAAAATTTGTCTAAACAGTTTTCTCTGTGTATGTAAGGTTACCAATTTAGGTCACACAGAATAGAGTAAAAATCAAAAACGATACGAATATTATTATATTATATAATTATGAACTTTATGATTAATATATTTTTTTATATTATAATAAAATATACCTATATTAGGGTATAAATAAAGAGCAAGAAATTACCAAGTTAAAAAAATTCACAAAGCTTCTATTTTGATTTGTTTGAACATAGGACACATCTTTTTGCGAATTTACATTTGCGACGGAACATGGCTGCTTAATGAATGGTACTCTTCACTCTACTCTGTGTACTCTGTTTCTGATCAAGCTCCAAGCAGTTAACCGATAAACTATTTAAATACTGAAAGGAGAATCTGAAAAACAAGTTATTATCCTATTAAATATTAGAAAATTCCACACTAGCACTAGAATTTACATTATAAACTTCGTACTTCATACCTCATCTGTGACGTACCGAATGTGAACTAGTGAACTATGAAGTAGATAATACAGGAAATTTTAAGCATCTGTCTGGATAAACTTATGGATGTAGATCTCTAATTATCGCACATATAAAGTTGCATCCTCGTTTCAAAAGAACAACTTTTTGTATAAATTTATTTTTTTGTTGTCTCGAGTTTGTACACTGTTAGTAATGCAATCTACTACAGTCTATATAAATTAAGGTTTTACTTTCATCATTTTCATTAGCATGAGTACGCACCACTGTCAAGTAATTGTATACATATTTATTTGGCGATGACAAAACCTTAGATTTGTTTATTAAAGATAACGGGGAATCTTAAATGATATAGACTATACCGCGTCTATAGAGAGGTTGAAACTAGTGTTCAGTTCTTCACGTGGCATGTTCGTATACGGAGGTCTACTTCCATGGTCTATAATAACTATATGGTCACTATTTAGAATTTTGGATATAGTACGCTTCGTTCAACAAACGCCATAACTTTGTTTTGTTTCAGTTGTACACGGGAGAACTTGAATTTACACAACATTTTTCTGGTTATAAAGCCAAAAATGTTCTTCTTTTGCCGTGGACGCTACCAAAAAAGTTTTTTATAATTTAATTATTTATTTATTTCCGCTACCAAGACACTAGATATGCTTCTGGAAACAATCACCTGCTCATATCACAGATACACGGACGCGAAACAACCAAGCCGATACTGTGCCAGAGAAACAACGGTACTTAAAAAGTTACAAATGTTTAAAACACATAATGAGAACATCAAGGACAATATGTTTTTTTTTCAAGGAATAATGGTATATTTGAAAACAAATGTAACTTTTTTCGTATTTATACATTCATGTATTTGACTGCAGCAAAAATGTTTGGGGAAATCCTTTCTTTAGATGAATCGTAACTTCTAGCGGCTTTTCAGCCAGGATCAAATATTTGTCGGAAAACAGCGTAGCCCGCAGAAATGTACAGCTCCGTTTAATCACATATGCTGTTGGGATTACTCCAACGAAAGCTATCGTCATATCATCAAACCGCTAATGTGTAAGTTGAAGCCCGACGTCATAATCTAGTGAGACTAAATTCCAAAAGATACAAGTTATCAATAAGCCTGGCCAAGCGATGGTAGATTCAGGGTAGGGCGCAATACCAATGCCATCGCGCGCTTGTTTACGATGACGATGACACGACACACTTCAGTTGTTATCTGTCGGTCGATGCATAGCGTACTAATAAATAATAAATAATGTTGAGCGTAAAGAGTAGAAAACGACCGTACGCTGATAAAGTGAATAAATTTATCGGTGAATTTCCGGATTTGTTCTATGATGGATGTAAAATAATTTGTAAAGTTTGTGATCAAGACTTAATGTGCTGGAATAAATACGGCTGCAAAATTCATGTCAATAGTAACCGGCATAAAAATAAAAAAAATGGCGTGTCTTCTTTGGAACCTCAGTTTGTTTGATTTACTGTTAATGCTGATTGCCTGTGATGTTCCCCTGCGCATATTGGATAAACCAGCATTTCGGGAGTTCTGGAATAAATACAATCCCCAGGTGAATTTACCAAGTCGTTCATCGTTACGTAGATATGTACCAAGTGTTCGTGAAGACATTGTAAATAGGATTAAATGTGCATTAAAAAATACAAGGCTGTGGTTACGTGTTGACGAGACGACAGATGGTAAAAAAAATTCTATTTTAAATGTAATAGTACGTGTACTCGACCCTGTTAAACCAACATTTCCACTTTTACGAGCTAGCAAAAGACTAACTGCGTGTACTGGCGAAATAATTGCGCGGGTGGTGTTGGAGACTTTCGAAAAATTTTAACTGTCAACAAGTCAAGTGTTGATGTTTGTGACCGACGGTGCTGCGACAATGCGTTTGGTGGGCCGTTTTCTTCAAAGACACGATTGTAAGTTTTTACATGTTACGTATAAAATGCATGCGTTCCATCTTGTAGCAGAAACAATTCGAAAATATTTTCCAGAGGTAGATACATTAATGGCAAATACAAAAAAAAGTATTTCTCAAATCTCCTAAACGGCTTAGAGCATTTCACACACTGTCTCCTGGTATTCCGGAACGACCAGAGCCGATTCTTACGTTGGGGAACGTGGTTGAAGGCAGCTTTTTATTATGCCGAATAATTTCAACAAATAAAAGCTGTGATACTACAGTTCAACCTTAACGAGGCTGCAGCTATTAAGGAAAGCCAGAAAAGCTTTCAAGATGTTTCCCTTAAAATAGATTTAAAAACTATTTATAACAATTATAGAGGACTACACAACGCAATAGAAAAATTGCAAAATACTTCGATGTCGTTAGTGGAATCGCTGCAAATAGTGGACGATGTAAATACACAGCTACAGACTATAAATGACGCAAAAAATAAGCCCGTTATTGAAAAATTCGAGAGTGTATTACGGAAGGATCCTGACTTTACCAAATTAAGACAAATTTGTGATGGTGCATCTACAGCAGCGTTAAGTGAGTTCACAGAGTGTTTTACTTATGCCTGTATTACTTCCGCAGATGTCGAACGGTCTTTTTCAAAATACAAACATATTTTTTCACCACAGCGAACATCGCTTACTGAGACAACTGTAGAAACATATCTGATGCTACACAGTTATTATAGAAGTGCTCCAGTTTGTGATAACGCAACCAAGCTACTTCATAAATCTGTATAAGAAGGTGAGTTTTGTACATATTTTTATAAAGTATTAATAAAATTTATTTCCATTTAGTTTATTTATTTATTTATTTATTATTAGTTATCACTTAGATATACAATGTAAATGTGTGAACGTCATTTAACAGTTTAATAATAATGTGCAGCACTAAGCTTACAAAATATAAGGCAATACATAAAAAATAATTTAAAGCGAACGAAATAGTACAAAAACATACATCACAATATATAAAATATTTTTGTTTTTATTATTGTACTTATTCAAGTATTATGATATGATGCATACCCAGTATGTCTCTGTAGGATTAATGACCTTGGCCAGGCTTAGTTATCAATTAATACATTTCGTGTTTACGTTATTCGTGTAAAACTGACAATATATCACAGGAACAGTTACTGTCCCGTAACTTTCTCCTTCATAAAAATAGTTTTTTATTGTCCCTCTTCCATCACACTTCAATTTTCTGCAAGGCCAACCTCATAAATTTATACGACAATTTTATAGAGTTTTCGGTATCAGTGCATGGCAAAGGGCTTCCCAGTCCGAACAAAAGGTTTCTGTTCAATTTACTACGGTTCCTAGTCATAGCCTTGTTTAGACTGGATGTTTATTATTCGCAGAAATGACTGCCAGGGCGCTGTGTATTAATGAAGTATCATTTCTGTTTAAAACAATTTTAATTTTACCACAATATGCGAAAAATATTTCTTTGCACAAAAAATGTTCATTCATACTTTTGGAAACTCGTAGAAAAAATATATCTTTTGTCATTTTTATGCTAGAAAAAATGTACAAAATATCAATTTTAAAATATTCGTAAAATACTGGCAACTTCAGGTAAATTATAACTTTCCGTGGTACAACATTCCCACATTCCCAAAATTTAATATACAGGGTGGGGCAATAGTGCGTCGGACCTCGATATCTCGAGTTCTACGACAGCTAGAAATTTTTTAAAAAAATTGCAAGTAAACTAGATAAAAAAGTCTATCACTGGAAATTATTTTCGAACATACAGGGCGAGCCAAGACGAAATTACAGGACCAAGTGCCTTTTTTTTAAATGGAATGCTATGTATATCAGTACATTTTTTGAAGCCTCTTTCTAGGCTCTATTCATTCCTATATTATTATTGGCTATCTCCCAACCACTTTGATGTAATGAATTTTTTTGTTGAAATAATGCCATCTGCAGATGGATATTAAAAAAAATCACTACAGTCACAATTATGGGTTTTAAGAAAAACTTATGTGAATACCAGTTACGAGACATCTAATTAATGTTTTTGAATCATTTGCATTTCCTAAAAATGTATATGGTCGCCAAAAATTAGTATTCAATTAAGAACTCTTTAAATTGAATTTTCTCAATTTTTTCAAATGGAACACCCTGTATATTTTTCAACGATGTGATGTAAAAATGAAAAACGAAAATTTTTTGTAAGTACTTCCCTATGGCTAATTGCAACCATTTTCGTTTTATAAATAAATAAGTGTCAAATTCAAGAAAGTATTTAACCAGTCCTTTTCTGTAGTTTTTTTTTGTAAATTTTTTTGCTGTTTTCGTTATTCGACAAGCAATAAAACCTCAGTTTGGTATAAATTGTCATGTACAAAGGAGCATTTATCACACTTATCGGTCGTTAGTTACAATTTGTATTGAATTTAAAATATTTGGAATTTTACAATATGAATTTTAATAAAGCGGAACTTTTAGACATGACTTTTGTTATGGGCGAGTCAGACAGAAATTGTTTACTTGCCAATAGAACTTATCACCAACGTTATCCTGAAAGAAGGCTTGCTGATGTTAGCAGCTTCCAAAACCTTCTCGATAGATTTCTGGAAACTGGAAATGTCGAATATAAAAAAAGTGAAAGAAAAAATCGTGTTGTGAACGAAGAAAATGAGTTTTCTGTGGTGCTGGCAACGGTTGAGAATCCCCATGTTAGTCAAAGAGAAGTGACCTCATTAGTAGGAATAAGTAGACGGTCTGTGGGTCGAAACTTAAAAACAAATAAGTTGCATGCATATCATATTCAAATGCACCAGGAATTATCTGATGACGATTTTGAAAAGCGCCTACAATTTTGTAATTCGGCCAGAGGTAAAATGCAAGTGGATGTCAAATTCTTCAATAATGTTTTATTCACTGATGAGGTAACTTTTCATAAAAATGGATTTGTTAATAATTTCCATTATTATGCTTCCGAAAATCCTCACTTTTTTATGCAAGTTCATAACCAACACAGATGGTCTATAAATGTTTGGGGAGGAATTATTGGAGAACATGTAATTAGGGCCACATTTCTTTGATGGTACATTGACTGGAGCTACTTATCTTCATTTTTTTGGAAAACTATCTGCCACAATTATTGGTAAATCTCCCTGGAAGAATTCGAAATAGGATGAGGTTTCAGTAAGATGGTGCTCCACCACATTATTTAAATGCAGTTAGAGACCACTTAAATAATACCTACCCTCATCAATGGATTAGAAGAAATGGACCCACTAAATGGCCTGCTAGATCCCCAGATCTTACAAAAATTGATTTCTTTTTATGGGGATACGTGAAGGAAATTGTTTATAGAGACACACCAACAACAGTACAAAATATGAAGGAAAGAATAATAACTGCCTTTAGATCTATCACACCGGCAGTTTTAGGAACACTGGGAACCTCATTTCAAAAGCGCATAGAGATGTGTGTCAATCAAAATGGCCAACATGTGGAACATTTATTATAATTTTTTCTCTGAGTTATTTGAAGAAAGAAGTTTATTTTTGAATGTAATTATTGCTCAATAAAACGATAATGGTTGCAATTAGCCATAGGGAAGTACTTAAAAAAAAATGTTCGTTTTTCATTTTTACATCACATCGTTGAAAAATATACAGGGTGTTCCATTTGAAAAAATTGAGAAAATTCAATTTAAAAAGTTCTTAATTGAATACTAATTTTTGGCCACCCTGTACATTTTTAGGAAATGAAAATGATTCAAAAATATTAATTAGATGTCTCGTAACTGGTATTCACATAAGTTTTTCTTAAAACCCATAATTGTGACTGTTGTGATTTTTTTTAATATCCATCTGCAGATGGCATTATTTCAACAAAAAATTCATTACATCAAAGTGGTTGGGAGATAGCCAATAATAATATAGGAATGAATAGAGCCTAGAAAGACGCTTCAAAAAATTTACTGATATACATAGCATTCCATTTAAAAAAGGCACTTGGTCCTGTAATTTCGTCTTGGCTCGCCCTGTATGTTCGAAAATAATTTCCAGTTATAGACTTTTTTTATCTAGATTACTTGCATTTTTTAAAAAATTTCTAGCTATCGTAGAACTCGAGATATCGAGGTCCGACGCACTATTGCCCCACCCTGTATAACTATACTGCTACTGTTTTAAATATGGAATTTCATTAAGTCTTTACTAGTTATCGGGAGTACAGACAGAACAACGGACGTTTGCACCATTCTAGCTCAAAAACACTTAAAACGAATTTAGGAAGGTGCAAATTGTGCGTATCTATCAATTAACTTTCGTCGAAAAAAATTATGGTTACTACTTATTGCAACTAAAAAAAATCTGCAATCATTTATCATTTGGTGCGGACTGCGAGTATCTGCTTATTTGAAATTGAGCTTTAAAAACTAACAATTGTAAGCAAAGTTTCTTTTTATTACGTTAGTTTCTTCAACAAAATAGTTCATTTCTTACAGGTCAAATTGTATTACAAAAAATATAAATATATTTAACCAAAGGCTTTTAAATGCTTTGTATATTCTCTAACAGTTAAATGTCAAAAATAAGTAATATTACATATATATTCAAATAAATACAAATTAGCAAACCACTAATTCATTTTAACTGAACTTTGCAATGATTAACGATCAACTCCAAGAACGACACTTCTGCCGCACTCTCCGACCTATTGTAAGTTCTCGGTTAGTTCTACCTGTGCTGTGTGCTGTGCACACCAAAACCGAACATTGGACAAACATTCTTGTTTTCTACGGTGATTTTGTTTGCTATCGACTTGATTTATTAATGTTGATTTATTTATGTTAGGCAGGTGGGTAGCTGATTTTCATTTGTTTTTCATTATAAAGACCTCTTCAGGCGTCCAGGTAAACCGTACCTTGAAACTAATGTATTAATAAAATCACGATTTTTACATAAAACAACACTCCTACAATTTTAATGGTTGTTTTTATGAAAATAATCTACTTAAGAAATGTAACAACATGCATATCTGAAATTCTTATTTTAAAGTGATTTGGAGGTGACATGTTCTCGGATATGTTTGACGTGTAAAAGCAAATTTATTGCAACAAAAAAAAATACTGAAAATTATTCCTGTTATTTAAAATATTAAACAAATACAAATTAAGCTAACGGAAAATAATAAATTTTAATTAGAATGACCCTAGCAGCATGCGCGCTGCTGAAAATTTTTTCAGCGGGGCAAAAATAAAATGCATTTTTTTATGAAACTTGTTATTGAAAAACACAAAAACTAATTTATCTTGATACATGATACCGTCATTTTTCAAAAGGTGGGGGGCAACAACCCCTTCTTGCTTCCTGGCGGCGCCCATGCTAGCAACGGAAAGAAATGAATCACATTCTTTCAATTCCGAGACCAATTGTCACTAAAATTTTCAAAATGAAACATTAATAATTCATAAAAATGTTTAAAGATTTTCAAATATTTAAAATTCAAATTGCCAAACAGTAAGATAAGATTTATTAACTACATTTTTTTTGCATGTTTTGTCTCTGTAATAGGCTTTAGCGGTAGAGATATATTATCTTTGTTTTTCATGAACAGTGCGTTAAATTTAAGTTTTATTTTCGTCTGTATTGTTTTGTTATATTTCTGTTTACATGTTCGAAAAAAATCTTGACTATTGAATTTTCACTTAGATCAGCAATGAATAAAGTGAGGAGATCGGGTAAAGCACATAAAACGAGCACCGTTACAACACCTTGTTATTTATTTTTTTTACAAAAACTTGTATTGTTACCTTTTTTCTCATTTTCTCAGAAACTCTACACGTTTTGTGAATATAAAGCAAATGTTATATAATTCCAACACAAATATAAATTGTAAAAGGAAAATTGTATGTTCATTAATTTTAACAAAATAAAATTTCCAATTTTTAATAAAACAAATTAATTTTATTGATGTTAATCAACTAAATATTTAAATTTCTATAGAGAATGTTTGTTGCCCATTATTGCAAATTTCTTAGAAGGAGACAATGCGAATAATTTCAATTAATTTTCATAACGTAACGGTCTTTACAATCAATAAAGCAGGGCCGGGGCCATAGTCTAATAAACTAATAAGAGGAGATGACAGAAAATAATTTCAGCAAATATCACCCTAAAACAACTGTATTTTTTGCTGTATATAGGGAGAGTTTTTAAAATTTTCAATGGATCGTGCGTTAATGTGAGTAAGGGCGAAATATGGCAAACTGGACAAAATCAAGCCTGGCCTGTGCGGCCAAACGCATTTCGCGTTCATCATTAACGTGATTTACTGTAGTATCTTTCTGATATTGTGGATATTTTTAATTACCATTAGCCTTTGCGAGTATTATATTCCCCGATACGCCAGTGGCAGCGCTCTCTTTGAGCTACCACGTCCCGGGTTTTTTAAAGTTTGCGAGTTCTCTTACATCGCATCTAACTGACTCATCGATGGACTTAAAAAAACTCGTCCATATGAGTATAACAGGCACCTTCCTATTAATAAATTTCTCTATTTACTTATAGGAAGATACCTGTTACACTCAAGACACCAGTTATATCTATAGTATCATTTTTCGGCATAGTCTATAGTCTCTTTTTTCGGCATATACATATCAGCGAGTACGCATTCAATTCTGTCGACATTATTTTAATCTTTTTTAATCTGATGAAAAAAATTGGATGCATTTGACGGCTTACAAATCACAAAATGTACAAATAGTATGAAGGGGATATATCCCAAAAAGTTGGTTACCGAGTCACGGCGACGTCACCATGATTAGTTGGTATCGGTTCTTCGAACCGCGATCAAATCTGAGGTATATATAAACTGTCTTAATCGCATAAGTTTTTAATCATCTCCAGATGATGCCATCTTGGTCGGCGAAACGGGCGACGATTATGGTACCGAGTATTTTGAAATACACTTCAATGTTAATGTCTTCACACTGAAGGTTCCAATCAACTTTAGGATTATTCTTACTATTCTGTCTATCTATCTATCTAATTTCTGTTGTTAATATCTAATTATGGTTATTCTCAAATATATGCTGGGCAACACTATTCATCTGTTTTTTCATATTTCAGATTAGTCATATGTCCCTTAGATCTAGTTTAATTTAATCAACTTGTTTGCCCAACATACCTTTGAACCCTAGTTTGAACAAGTCTACATAATTAATTTCGTAAATATCAGAGGCAGCTGTTATTAATGTTAATCTCAAATTCATTTGACCGATAACAAAATTTCTGAGTGCTTCTGAATTTTCCGTAGAAGCAGCCAATAAGAATGCTATCATCGCATTCTTATTGAATTTTCAATTTTTACATCATCTTATAAATTAGAATTTTCATTTGAGTTAATTTTCGACGTTTATATAAAGTGATTAGGTAAACATTATTAAGTATTTATAAACCTTAAAATTACATTAGGTAAAAGATTATGTTTAAGTGAAATGTCTTACCAATCGCCTATAATTGGCCACCCTGAACATGATTACATTTGCCCCCAGAACAGCTCCTATAACATCATAAATTGTCTGAGGCGTAGAAAATTTAAGTTTTATCTTAAAAATAAATGACAAAAAAATTATTTTATTATGGTTTTAGGTTTGCATTTTCTTTTTTTGTTAAATTTGCTTTACACAGCTTTTCTTCAATGTAATATCGTATGGTACCTCTTATTTCATAATTAATTGTTTTTTTTATCAGTTGAGTTTGTTACAAAAAGAAGCCAACCCTGGGCCTAATGATATACAATTACTCTTAATGAAACTGTATAAAGTACATATTATCGGTAAATATACAAATTTTACTAATAGGTAATATCATTAGATTATAAATGTATGCCTAATGTTTTGAACACTCGTAACAGCTTGGGAAGAGGCAGATTCGGAATCAGCGACCTTATATAAAACATGTCTTTTTTTAGTTTATCACGTTTTGTGGTACCCATAATATAACGAAATGTACAGAATATACAAAATTTAAGTGAGTTGTGGCTGAAAGAATGTACAAGCAGCGGCTTCAACCAAATTGTAAATATGACGAATATTTATAAAATCAGCACAATTATATGTGAAACAGTTTTTTCATCTATCATCTATTATACGTTCCTTAATGAGCGCAAGGTGAAATTTAGATTTTACAATAGGAAACGAAAATCTTAGATATTTTTTTTGTATATTATATATTAACAAAAACGTTACTTTCCCCATTTGACCAATCTGTGTTATTTACAAAAATGACAGTATTTATATATAAAATTTTTCGCCTTTGACGGTTAATTTTAGGGCGTTTTTTATATTTCTTATATCTCTGTAATAAACTATACTTGAATTTGCATTGGCACTACATACCGCCACAAAAAAGTCGGAACGATAAGCGGCATTTCTTCCATTCTCGTCGAATTATCTGTACTCTGTCGTATAAGAGTAGGTACTTCACTAAACTTCGCCTTCTTTATTACTTAAATAAATACCTAATGTACGTTTTTACATAATTCTTTTAGATGTCATCGCGGGAATATATACATTACAGTAAAGCCTAAAATGTAATGTAATGCACAAATTTAATGTAAAGCACAAAATTTAATAGCAACTAAGGCCTGCATAAAGGAAGCAAGCCGTTGACACGTGTTTCGGACCTGTTGGTACTCATCGGCACAATGTAGCTAAGTTGAAAGGATTGGTACAACTTAGGAAAAGATAAATCTAAACGAAAACCACTGACAGGAAGCAGTTACGCATTTCTGGCTCCAGATGGAAGACTCCATGTTTACGGGGCCACAACTAACATCGCCACGGAGGCAACTATAGCTACCTACTTGGAACTAATTGTTTAAAAAACGCGATATTATCTCACTCATTTCCTTCCTAGTAAAATAGAGTCGAAAATGTTTTCCTTATACCAAATCGCCACTCAAAGCAAACCTTATCTTTTTACAACAGACAGGCGGCGGAGTAGTCAGAAGAGAAATATGTAAATGCCCCGTTTTTCTAACGATAACCAAAGCAAAGGTTGGATTCAGGCTCATGCAAATGTGTGATATTACGCTTATAAAAAAACCGAAAAACAAAAATATTAAATTTTACACGTAGACTACTATCTATCAACCCCTGAGTTGAACAGTGATTTTTTTTTTCATTTAAAGTCGCCATCTTTTTCTACCCACGATTGCAAAAAACCGTAAAAAAATTTTTCCGAAGATTTTTTTATTACTGAAAATTGCTTAATTTTATAATAATAATAATATTTATTTAAATGTATGTTTGTTTACACCGCATTTACAAACTTATTTTTTAACATTTATAAATGATTTAAAAACCAGTGGAAAGCTTATTATTTCTACAATCACGTGCTCCTACATTAGCCTACAAATTATTGTTAATAAATATTACAGAATGTTTAAAAAAGCGTACCCAAAAAGTGCTGCGTAAATATCAGCATCTACGCATTTTTAAAACTATTACAGATAGATGCATACTTCTATGATACGAAATATATAGAAAAAATGGGTCAATTTTTAGTGAAAGAATAGGTCCCTTGCACTCGTCGGATTTTTTTAAATTAATTCACATATTCTAATACAATCTTGTTAAACATTAGTAATTATCAAATCTATCTTAATAATTTCTACCTAGAAAATGCCTAAATTACGAATTGAATATCAGATGCTAGAGGCGTGTCTGAAAACTCTGTCCCATTGGCGGGACGTCACGAACCAGGAAATCTCCCCGTGGTAGACGGTACGATACGTATATAGTTCATGCATTAATTAAGCACGGGTGATTGTTTCTTGAAATCATTTGGTTATGTTCTGTCTGAGTTATTGATATTGCAGTGTTCATTTATATGTGACTTGTTAATAAGTTTTAAACATGACTGAACAAGGTTATTCCAAAGCTCAATCGGACAATTTACTGAAAGTTGACTCAATGATGATCGCGGAGTTTTTTCAAAAAAGTGTTTTGTTTTCTTCTGCAAGCTAACTAAAGTAATAATAATAATAATATCTTTTATTTTTGCTCATAATAAATGTTACAATGATGAATAATATTTATCAACACAACTTTATTTTTATTTTTTACTTATCAACCGCGGATGGCTTTGGCTTTGCGGGTGTTTTTTGTTTATTTATATGAATTGCATATAAAGTAAAGTAAAAAGTATAAATAAAGTTATATTTATGTGCCAACACAATGCAACAACGTTAAATTTAACAAACTAAAAACTTCCGCGGCTTCAGTTACTTAACAAAGAAGTAAAATCACAATAAGAACAAAAATTAACGGCTTCAAACAAAAATTGATAATTTATTAGCTTATTCAAATAAAAACATGCCCAAATATTTATTTCAATCACCCTGTATAAAAATTAAAATAATCTTTTGACTGTGGGCAAAACTGTAGCTAATACGAATTATTTCAACCCAATTCATAATGCCATTTTTCATGTAATTTTCTGTTAGCCCCTGTACAACAATTAAATGAACTCGTCCATTTACCTAGGATTTAATATCCCTAAATCCATATCAATGTTTTTTTTAATTAGATGTAGTACCTTTGTTAGATATGTGTGAGAATTTTAATTACACCCTGTATAAAAGTACTTTTAGAAAAAGTATTTTTTCCTTTATGGTTTTGAAGTAAAAACTGTTTGAAATTCATTTTAAAATTAATATTAGCAAAAAAATGAGTCTCACCCAAAAGGAATAATTCACAACTTTATGTCCGATGATTCTCAGTTTCAGAAATATTTTCTTTAGGGTCCCAAAATAACATATAAAAAATCTGAAAAATCGTTCGAAACCCAGAATCTCTCTTGTTACCCTGCTATGCCTTTTACATAATATATTAATTTTTATTGCCTTTGCATATTTAATGGGAGACTACCCAAATTTGGCAATTAAGATTTTCAACAACATTTTAGGTCACACATTAAATTTGGTGAATGTGGTACCACCAGAAGAGACATAATGAATGAAAGAAAAAAGGTACAATTTTGAGGAAAAAAATTAAAAAATTGTATTGCATTTCTGGATGAATCTCGACGAATTATAATGGAAAAAAATCTGTCGGGATGTCTGTAGTATCGCGATAGCAGCCATAGTTGAATTTGGTACACATGTTCTAAAGGACAAAGAAAATGATAAATTCGGTGATGAACAAAATTGTCCAGTTGGTACACGGGACCCACACTTTTTTGTATTTGCCTTTACAAAAAAATATATTCTTGATGAAAGATTATAAATCATGTCTACCATATAAAGCGAATAACATACTTTCCAAGTACTTAAATAAAACTGATGTAAACTGAAATTTTGTACAAATTTGACCTCATAAAATTAGGTTAGGATAAATTTGGCAGTTTGACATTTGAAATATCCAATTTAGTTACAAAAATGTCAAGGTCAATAAGAAGAAATTATTAAAATATATGACATGAATTATTATTAACAGTATCGATTAATTATTTAAAAATTTTAATGAAACATTTCAAGGCATGTTCATAAAATTTAATTGAGGTAAGTGAAGAATTAAATAGAATGATTTTTTTTAGATCAGGATGATATATACTGGTATAAGAAAGTTACAAACAGATATTTGTATCAAGTAGAGATTCCAAAAATGCCAAAATTATATTTTTCGCATGGGACCTACTCTCTGCATTGTCCTAGTGTTAAAAAGATACGATTAATTTTTCGCTGCATGTTGTGCACGTCTCGTACACTGACCTATCAATGAGTTGTACCACAAGTACCACTTGTGTTTGGTTTTGTGTTTATTAAAATGTACAGTTTACACTGAGAATTGAACAAAATTTAGAGTCTAAATAGGATATTATAAAAAAATACCCGTGTATGTTTTACGTTTTCGCATATTGACACATTCCATTAAACTTGTTGTCATACTTAAAAATACTCTTTTGTATAAGAAATATTTGCACCTGTGAAATTTTGCAAGATTTATGCGACGAATTTTATGATTTTTTATGTTATGCAATTATTTTAAAAACAACAAAAAATCTGATGCTCTTCCCAACGTTGGACAAACAAAAACTTGATTTATGCTAGTTATTAAGAAGGGAAAACTCAGTTTGAGGTTATGTATGATGTCATTAAAAATAAGATATTAAATTTTATTACAAAGCGTGTTGGTAGATGTAAAACCGTAATCCATTAGTCACTCTATCATCAGAGAAAGTATTAAACGTAAATAAATTATTTTCTACATCTTTCCGTTTTAAATTTATTTTGATGTTAAAAGAGTATGCCAAAAAAGGCAACTGAATGTGCATGATGTAACCTTTCATTTGGGGCAGTCTATAAAGGGCTCGTTAAAGGGCTTTTCGAACATTAAGAAATTATGTAATGAACTTCCCTATCTAATTTCTTTCTAATTTGATTAATGTTCGATCATTTACTGTAATTTGTTAGACTAAACTAATGGCGTTATTATTTACTTTAGGGGTAATAAATCACTTTTATGCGAAAAAAAATATGGATAGGTGAATTCTTTAATATTTATTTAAATGGATTAAAACATGCATGTTACAGCTTTACACGCAATAATTGCTGGTAAAGATTTTTATCATAATCGTGCTCGAGAGGTGCAGGAATATATGTACCTTACAGGTTTTACATACTTAATGCAAAACAATAATTATAATATTTTATATATTAGACACCAAACTGCAGGACCTGCCTCGAGACGGTAATTTATTCCACCAAGAAACGTTATTAATAGCTACTTTGTCATTATTACTTCACGTAACATTTATAATTACGCGTTGCTAGGGTTTGGTGAGAGCCGAAGAATTTAATAGCACCAATAAAACGCCCAAGTCTAAAACACTGATGGAATTAGCAGTTACACTGGCAATAGACCGAACGGAGTAATGGGCATTTCCATATGGAGCAAAATGTTTGTGTTACGATCCGAACGGTTCACATACATATCACTTTCTAATAGGACAGGCAATAAATAAAGTAGCAACAAATGTGTTGGTGCTCTCAACTTTTAGTCACGAGAACGCCTGATATTTTTGCATTCGCGGATTCAATTAAGGAATTATCAGCTCATGCAGAATTACTCACGTAGGTACATCTTTTGAAACGCTCATTTTGCCGCGATATATTCTTATATACAAGAATTTCCTTGTCGAGTGCAAATCGATCAGAAGTTGGCTAATAATGGGTTGTCACGACTGTTAATCACATTTGACATGATCGCAGCCCCAGGTTCGAATCGTAAGAGAAGCAGTTCGAGGATTGTATGAGAAAAATGTAAATTCAACATAAATATACGATGGGTCAAAAATCAATTGGATTATTAAAACTATACTAAATACTACACATCGGAAGATCTGGTATTGACCAGGGACGGCCTCTACGTTCATATTATCTTTCCATAGAAAATAGGTAAGAAAATGATTTATTAGTTATAATATAAATATAATACAAATATCTGATTACTCTGTTACATGCGCAGCACGTGGCGATCCTTTCTTGCTTTTGCGAAAGGTTAGTTACGTGAGGAGACCCAACTTCAGGAACCTGCAGTGTTTCCAAATGCAGCATATTTTGACGCTCTTCAAATGCTATACTTTTCACTAATTTTTAGTTCAATTCATGAGAATTGCTATATAAATGTATGACTCATTGTTTATCAATTTTCAAACATTTATTTTTATCATGAAATTTAATCCCCTCAAAATAGAGGGCGCTTCGTCATGCTCCAAAAACTACTGTAGTTTGATTACTATATTATTTAAGAGATGACGAAACAACATGATCAAGTCTATTTCTACTTTTGGCTTTTGATATTTTGACACTGCTGACATGAAATAACAAATTTCGTAGATTTAAATTTAATTTAGGTGGCACAAAATTACAAATCGATATTATTAATTATGGATAGGTGAACTGCTTGGTGCAGTTCACCTGTATACAACATTTTAATGTGCTAACTAACCTTAAGATTCATATAAATGACACATTAAAATATTTTTTACTATTTATTGTTAATACAGAAACATAAAAGTCCTAGAAATTCTTACCAAATAAAATTATAATAAGATCTACGCATTTTAATACAATCTCGTATATTTTGAGATTATGCAGTACAACATTTTTTATTCTGGCAATACTGGGTCCCTGTTTGTTTATTGTCCTATTGCGAAAGCGTAATACATTCAGCTGGAATTAGAAGTATATATGTCGATATTTACACTTATAAAATATAAATCCCTAAGCCGACCAAGTTTTTTCGACGAGAATACCAAATCATCCGATTTTTACTAAAAACATTATTTGGTTTATAGGGTGTCGAGTTGTTTCGTGGTTGTCTCCACAGGTATCACTTCAATTAGGTGCAAATGTCTGTTTAGATGAAAAATTAATGAAATATTTTCCACGGTAAAACTATTCGCATTAAACACCATAAACCAATACATCCTTAAAGATACCTTGAATTAACTTGTGCGGGAGGGGGCTACTAATACACACGAACACACTCAATATCACAGTATGCTAGCTAGAATTAATTTCGGCTGAAGAGAATCCTAGATCCTCGACCGGAGATCGAACCCGTGATGCCGGGGTGAGAGGCAAGTGTCCTTACCGTTCGTTCATGAAGCCAAAAATAAATCTATCCTCCATAAAGGGGGGTGAGAAAAAAACTTTTTCTAACTAATATAAACCAAAGTCTT